>SJYV01012136.1:0-55633 GCA_006410875.1 Neotragus pygmaeus | reverse complement strand
ATATATATATATATATATTTCACTTGATAGTAGAACTTAGTGTACACATTTCTACTTTGGAAAATTGTCATTCTTTTCAGATTCTGGGTGTTTGTTTGTTTTGGCCACAGCACATGCCACACAAGATCTTAGTTCCCCTACTGGGAATCAAACTCAGATCCTAGGCAGTGAAAGGGACCTAATCACTGGGCCACCAGGGAACTCCCTACATGTTCTGAGCTTTTGCCCATTTTTCAAATGTCTTTGGGACATTTACTCGGGAGACTGAAAGTGAAAATCACTCAGTCATGTCCGACTATCTGCGACCCCATGGACTGTAGCCCTCCAGGCTCCTCTGTCCATGGGATTCTCCAGGCAAGAATACTGCAGTGGGTTGCCATTCCCTTCTCCAGGGGATCTTCCCGACCCAGGGATCTAACCCAGGTCTCCTGAATTGCAGGCAGATTCTTTACCATCTGAGCCACCAGGGAAGCCCTCCAGAGACTAGTTATCTTTATTTTAGAATTAATAAAAGAGTGGAGAACTTAGGAATCAGTTCTGATTTAACCTCTACTAGTTACTCAAACTTGAGCCTCAATTTCTGCATCTGAAACACACCCAAGTCACACAGCCAGTGGTGGCTGAGACCTGACTCCACACTGCCAACGGCACTAAGGCATCCTGTGTACTTAGCACAGGGCCAGCACATCAGGGGCCCAGGAAGTGTTTGCTGACTGTCCCGCTGAAGGACTTGGTGAGTTAATGAAGGTCTTGGAGAGGTCACACATGGGGGTGGACACAGGGGACTGGTGTCCTGTCGGGGTCCAGCCCCCGCAGGATCCAGGGGAACCCTCGGGAGAAGCAGCTTCAGTGAAGAGAATGATTTAGAGAGAGATAAAGAAAGAATGTTGCAGATAAGAAAATAGAGGAGAGAAAGAAAGAAGGACACAGGGAGACCAAGCTTCTTCAGTGAACGAGGCCCGTAACTTTATTTTCAAAAGGGACTTTTATACCTTGACTTGTACATAGAGGGAAATGAAAGATGCAAGTTCATGTAGAACCAGCCCAAACATTCCAGCAGTTTTGCCCTTATTGAAACCAGGATTATTTCTGCATACCTTTCCCATAAACAATGTTGTGTACATTATCTTCTGGCCTTGGAGGCCTGTGAACATTTTATGACCCTCTTTTGCTAAAGGCTGCTCAACCATAAAACTTATTTTCCCTTGAAATGTTTTTTCTTTATATTTCTAATCTATGTCAGCCTCAGAAAATGCTAAACAGAGTTACATTTCTCACGGAGCAAAGGTGCAGTGAGTTACAAGAAAGAACCAATTAGCTCAAAGGTCTGATGTGGTTAATTTCAAGGCTACACTTGTTTTTCTTACATTCCAACTATGTTAACTAATGCACTCCCAGGTGCACAGTGGATAAGAGATATGGGAACTTGGCAGCAAGCATTGGCCCAATAACGAAATCCTACACCAGCACTACTCGAATAACTTTTAACTCTTTGAAAGGCTCTACCCATGCCTCTCACCGTTGGGAGGCTGTGAACAATCACATGCGTAGCTGCAAGAGTCTGGATAAACCTGCCAAGCAAGCTAGAATGCTAACAGAGGGGGTTTGATTTGAAATACTCCTCTCATGTCCAGGAGACTTATTAGCTAGAGCCCTAAGTTGGTTTTCTCCAGAGAAAGGTGGTCGGGGATAGCCTCCTGTTAATGTCAGGAGAGTTGGTGAAAGGCACAAAATAGTAAGGCAGACAGATTCTGGTTTTGGGGTAGATGCTTGAGCTGGTCCAGGGAGTCCCTCGAGTCCTGCTCTGCCTTTGCCCGTCAGATCTTCTCCGTGTGACCTTTGTCATGGGTGGGGTCTCCCGTAGTGGCCTCGGCAGTGTCCACTCCGAGGTGAGAGAGTGAAGTGCACGGTGGTGCCTGGAGCACTTGCTAGCAGTCAGTCACCCCGAGACCCACCTCCGCCCCCACCAAAGTCAACCCTCAGGACAAGTGAGACCCCTGAAAACAGAATTTGAGGACCTAAATTCCTCGCATGTATTTTCACACATAATCAGGAGCTGAGAGAGGCAGCAAAAGTCAGTGGGTGCACGGCCCAGGGGGACAGACACCCAGCTGTTAAGCCTTTTATCCCTGGAGGATGGGTCAGTTCTTATCTTGCACCTGGAAGCTCAAGGGGAGGGTGGAGAGTCCCCTAGGAGACAGAATAAGCTGGCGCCCGCTCTGGTGCTGGACATCTCGGGTCGTGTCTCTGCCAGGGTGGAGGGAGCACCAGGGGGCCTGGAGGGTGGTCACCCCTTGTCTGAGGGCTGTGCCCATGGCCCGGGCAGTGGACACAGTGACAAGGGCCAACAGGAGCAGTGACTGGGCAAAAGCTCAAACGAGTGGAAAATAGCTTTTCAAAATATATATATTATTTATTAGGCTCACCACTCTTAGTTGTGGCACACGGGATCAGTTTCCTTGACCAGGGCCTCCTGCACTGGGGGCTCGGGGTCTTAGCTGAGGGGCCACAAGGGAAGTCCCAGAAGAAAGACATTTCTTACTTTCTGTGTTACTTCGGCTTTGGTGTGGGGCCAGAAGGCCCTCTGAGGGAAACTTGAAAAATTCTTCTGGAAAGCTCTGGAATGTGTCTTCCTGGCCAGCAGAGGGCGCTCTCAGCAACACCGACTCCCCTCCCTACCCACCTGCACCCCCCACCCTCACAACGGAGATCGTGGCTGGGGACCCAGGGCGCCTGTGCTCGGCAGGGGCTCCCTGGGCAAGGCCCTCTCCTCCCTGCACCCTGTGCTCCCGGCTGCCGCCCCCTCTTACCCGGCACCCTGGGACCACTTCTCTCACTCCAATACTCCTTCTCTCCTGTGGTAACAGCTGCCCCCACTCCTACCTGGACACAGAGCTGTCCAGAATAAAGGCTGCCTTCCTAGGCCCTGCAGTGGGATGTGGCCGGTGGGATGTGAGCTGGAGTAAGGGCCTGGGTGAGCCTTCCAGATGTTCAGTCGCTCAGTCATGTCTGACTCTCTGCGACCCCAGGGGCTGCATCACACCCGCTTCCCTGTCCTTCACCGGCTCCCGCAGCCTGCTCAAACTCATGTCCACTGAGTCAGTGATGCCATCCAACCATCTTGTCCTCTGTTGGCCCCTTCTCCTCCGGCCCTCAATCTTTCCCAGCATCAGGGTCTTTTCCAGTGAGTTGACTCTCTGCATCAGGAGGCCAAAGTATTGGAGTTTCAGCTTCAGCATCAGTCCTTCCAATGCATATTCAGGATTGATATCCTTTAAGATTTACTGGTTTGATCTCCTTGCAGTCCAAGGGATTCTCAAGAGTCTTCTCCAACACCACAGTTCAAAAGCATCAGTTCTTTGGTGCTCAGCCTTCTTTATGGTCCAGCTCTCACATCCATACAAAACTACTGGAAAAACCATGGCTTTGACTAGATGGACAATAATAGAATAGGAAATACTAAAGATTTCCTCAAGAAAATTAGAGATACCAAGGGAACATTTCATGCAAAGATGGGTACAGTAAAGGACAGAAACGGTATGGGCCTAACAGAAGCAGAAGATACTAAGAAGAGGTGGCAACCTTCCTGGCTTTGCCCTAAAAAGGAGGGGGCAAGCCCATGCCCCGCCTGAGCCCTTTCCTCCTGCTGCTGGCACGTGGCTACTGAGCAGGCACTCTGGGCCATGTGGAGGAGACAGGACCCCAGCGAGGAAGAGTGCATGTTAGAAGCGGCCTGGCCCAGTGTTTCCCTGGTGGTCCAGGGGAGAAGACGCTTTGCTTCCCCTGGCAAGGGCATGGCTCATCCCCTGTTTGGGGAACTGAGATCCCACATGTATGGGGCATGGCAAAAAACAACAACAAACACGTGGACTGGCTCGTGATGGCTTCACAGAGTGGAAGTCCCCTTCCACTTGGACTTGGAAGGGAATGGAACATGTCTTAAGCAATTCTGAGCCTCTGTCACAGCCTATTGGACGCAGCTGCCCCCTGGCTTCTGCCTCCACCCCTGACCTCGGACCTACTCTCCAACACTGACCTCCTTCCCAACAAACCCAATGGCCTCTTCCCAGCTGCCATCCCACCTGACCCCAGGACTGAGCTCGGCCAGCTCCAGCTCCTCCCTCTGGGCTCATCCTTAGCTTCTGGATGCCAAGCACCTCCTGTGTCTGATGTTCCGCTCCATGTCCTTTGAGGGCCCTCATTCCTGTGCTTGTCCCTGACATGTTGGTTTTCCCAAATGCCGTCTGGGGTCATTTTGGGGATGAGGGCTAGACTGACTTTCTAAATGGAAGGGTTAAGCAGGGGATACTGTTATGGCACCCCACTCCAGTGTTCTTGCCTGGGAAATCCCATGGACAGAGGAGCCTGGCGAGCTACAGTCCCTGGGGGTGCAATGAATCGGACTCGACTTGGCAACTAAACCACCATTGTCTACCAGACGCCAGCCAGGTATTCTCTCCTGGTTGGACATTGCCCATGCCACACGCTGAACTCGTGCAAATGTAAGCGGGCCACTGCTCCATGACGGTGGGCTGGGCCTCTCCCTTTGCCCCACCAGTTATCTTCCTCAGTTTCCCAAGCAGGGCCCCTTGGAGCCATCTCTATGGGGCTCACGACTGGCCCTCACCCTTCTGCTCATCTGTGTCCTGGCACACACACAACTCCTTTTCCAAACCAGCGGCTTGGACTGGTGGTGCCCCTGCCTGGGAGATCTGCCTGAGCCAGGGGCCGCCCTGGCCGTGCTGGGTTGGGGCTCCACGGGGCCCTGGAGATGCAGAGTACCGCTAACTCACTCTCCAGTGAACTCATCTGGGGCCGCGGGGTCCCTGCCCTGCAGCGGGAAGACTACTGGGCAGGCTCAAGACCCCAAGAAAGGCACTGACGTCCCTCCAGCGAGGAGAGAGCTGCCGCTTTAGTGGTGAGAGCTGGTGTTTACTGACGGAGCTGTTGCTGGGGATAAGCACTCACCCATTGCCTCCTCCTATCAGCCCCCAAGGTGGGTTCTTCATCCCCACCTTGCAGCTGAGAAAGCTAAGGCTCAGGAAGGCAAGCAGCTAGCCCAAAGGGTTAGGGTTGTTAAGCGGCAGCCCTGTCTGGCTCCAAAGAGTGCGCGCTTACCCTCACCCACTTCCTTGTCCCCCACCTGCTAACTGTGGAGGGTTTATCAGATCCCCTGGCTGACACCTCGGCACGCTGCCGGGCAGATCTCACACACGGCAGGGGAACTGCTGACTCCTCTAGTTCAATCCCCAGCACTGGCCTCTCGCTTCTACTTCTGCCTGGATCCTCGGGGGCCCTCGAGCCGTCTGACCTGAAGGTTCGCACATCTCGGGCTCTCTCGCATATCTTGAACTCGCCGTGTGCTTCCCCTGTAGCTGGCAGTGCCTCCACGTTCCCCTGTTCTCATCACCTTCCTCTTGGCGTCCCTAGCTCCTCACCTGCTAACAGCTCTCCTCCCCCTGCCTTCAGCCCTCTGTTGGCCTGCCTTTGGACTGTTCTTTTCTGTTTAAATCTTTCCCCAAAGGAAATTGCTCCAGACCCCTTAGCATAAAGCTCCCGTTCGGAATCCTTTGGCGAGTCCCTATTTTCTACAGAACAGAGTCTACACCCTCCTTAGCACGGCCTCTGTGAGCTGGTTCCCTGCTCCCGCCTCTCTCCACAGCCTGGAGGACCCCGGCCCCACTGTCCCTGGGCTGCACAGTCCTAGGTGCCCACATTCTCCTTCTTCTGTTTTTTAAATTTTATTTATTTATTTTTAATTGAAGGATAATTGCTTTACAGAATTTTGTTGGTTTCTGCCAAACATCAACATGAATCAGCCNATCCTCTTTCGGCCCCTTCTCCTCCTGCCTTCAATCTTTCCCAGCATCAGGGTCTTTTGTAACAAGTCAACTCTTCACATCACATGGTCAAAATAGTGGAGCTTCACCTTCAACATCAGTCCTTCCAATGAATATTCAGGGTTGATTTCCTTTAGGATTGACTGGTTTGATCTCCTTGCAGTCCAAAGGACTCTCAAGAGTCTTCTCCAACACCACAGTTCAAAAGCATAAATTCTTCAGCACTCAGCCTTCTTTATAGTAGAGTCCAACTCTCACATCCATACACGACCACTAGAAAAACCATGGCCTCGATTAGACGGACCTTTGTTGGCAAAATAATACTGTCTCTGCTTTTTAGTCTGCTGTCTAGGTTGGTCATAGCTTTTTTTCCAAGGAGCAATCGTCTTTTAATTTCAAGGCTGCAGTCACCATCTGCAGTGATTTTGGAGCCAAAAAAATAAAGTCTCTCACTGTTCCTATTGTTTCCCCATCTATTTGCCATGTAGTGATGGGAATGGATGCCATGATCTTAGTTTTCTGAATGTTGAGTTTTAAGCCAACCAAAATGGTATGGACCTAACAGAAGCAGAAGATATTAAGAAGAGGTGGCAACAATACACAGAAGAACTGTACAAAAAAGATCTTCATGACCCAGATAACAATGATGGTGTGATCACTCTCTTAGAGCCAGACATCCTGGAATGTGAAGTCAAGTGGGCCTAAGGAAGCATCATTATGAACAAAGCGAGTGGAGGTAATGGAATTCCAGTAGAGCTGTTTCAAATCCTGAAAGATGATGCTGTGAAAGTGCTGTACTCAATATGCCAGCAAATTTGGAAAACTCAGCAGTGGCCACAGGACTGGAAAAGGTCAGCTTTCATTCTAATCCCAAAGAAAGGCAATGCCAAAGAATGCTCAAACTACCACAAAATTGTACTCATCTCACACGCTAGCAAAGTAATGCTCAAAATTCTCTGAGCCAGGCTTCAACACTATGTGATCTGTGAACTTCCAGATGTTCAAGCTGGATTTTGAAAAGGCAAAGGAGCCAGAGATCAAATGGCCAACATCCACTGGACCATCAAAAAAGCAAGAGAGTTCCAGAAAAACACCTAATTTTGCTTTCTTGACTATGCCAAAGACTTTGACTGTGTGGATCACTATAAACTGTGGAAAATTCTTCAAGAAATGGAAATACCAGACCACCTGACCTGCCTCTTGAGAAACCTGTATGCAGGCCAGGAAGCACAGTTAGAACTGGACATGGAACAACAGACTGGTTCCAAATAGGAAAAGGAGTATGTCAAGGCTGCTTATTTAACTTCTATGCAGAGTACATCACGCAAAATGCCAGGCTGGATGAAGCACAAGCTGGAATCAAAATTGCCGGGAGAAATATCAATAACCTCATATATGCAGATATACAAATGACACCACCCTTATAGCAGAAAGCAAAGAAGACCTAAAGAGCCTCTTGATGAAAGTGAAAGAGGAGAGTGAAAAAGTTGGCACTTAGTAAGTATTCAATAAATATCTGTTGAACACATACACAGACATAGATGACATCCTCAGGGCAGTGCCGCAGTCTTCCCAGCACAGACACCCTGAAGAGGTGTGTATGATGCGTGGGGCACAGGGGAAACGGAGACAGGAACCCACAAGGGGAGAGGGTGAGTCTGCCCCCTGCCCTGGCCTCTGAGCTGCCGCTGCCCCTCAGCCAGGCCTCACTCCCTGGCTCCCCTCTCCGGCAGGCTCCACACCCACAGGGCAGAGGGGGCCCAGGGCAGGGAAGCTGCAGCAGAATCAGGACTCAGGAAGGTCTGGACAGGGCAGCAGTGTGGAAGTAAGAGCACCCAGACTTAACTAGGGCTGACGATTTTGCTGGCAACCCTAGCCTTCCTCTCTGACCTCCGGGTGGGGGGGTCCAGCTACTCACCAAAAGGATTTGGTGGATTCCGAGGAATTTCCAGGCGGCTCATAGACAGGAAGCAAGCGGGCAGGGAGAGCCAGGGCCTGGGAACAAAGCTGGGAGGGAGCCTTTGTGGTTCCGACCATTTCCTTCCAGCGTATTCCACGGTCAGTTCCATTTCTATCCACCAGGTGGCAGTGCTAGCCAAGCTCTCTGATTTTAGGGCAGATTTCCCACCCCCACNCTGAGAATCAAGAGTCTGGTATTCACCCAGGAGTGGAATCGCTGGGTGGTGAGGTTGGCTGATGGACAATTTTTAAAGAAACGGCCACACTGCAGTGTTTGGCACTGAGAAATCCTTGCTGACTACCTACCGTGTAGGCAGCCCTGATTATTCTAAGGGCTGGTCTCCGGCCTGGCAGCCCCTTGTCTCTGAGATTTCCACGTGTCAGGCAACAGCTGAGCACGGGCAAGGGGTCTCGGGGCCCCAGCAGCACACACTGAGGCTGGGCAGCCTAGCAGAGTTTCAGATTGGCTGGATTTCCAGTGGCTTCTTATTTCTGCTCAGTGGCAGGCTGGTGTGAACCCTAGGCAAGACCCCAGCTCTCTTAGCTGTGTGATGGGGCCTGACACACTTGTCCAGAAACTTCTCGGAGCACTTGAGGCATCTTAGGAGATGACCTGGAAACAGCCCTTTGTAATGATGAGGGTCTGGGCAAACTGATGATTGATTGCCAGTGAATGGACTCTGGCGGGGGGAGGGAGAGTCTCTGGGGAGCTTCAAGGTGAGGGAGGAGGGGAGGAGTCCTCAGCCCCTCTGACCTCTAGTCCTGGGAGCACCCCACCTGGCTTTGAGGATGCCACTCTTTACTTTGTGGGCTCACCCCGCCTGCAGTACCAGTTACAGCCAGCAGGGGCCGCCTCAGAGGACACTCTCCTCTTAGAGGGCCTGTCTCTGTTCAGTTGCTAAGTCCCGTCGGACTCTGTGACCCCATGGACTGCAGCACTTCAGACTCCTCTGTCCCTCACTATTTCCTGGAGTTTGCTCAGATTCATGTTTATTGAGTTGATAATACTATATAATCATCTCATCTTCTGCCTCCCCTTTCTCCGTTTGCCTTCAGTCTTTCCCAGAATCAAGGTCTTTTCCAACAAGTCAGCTCTTCGCATCAGGTGGCCAAAGTATTGGAGCTTCAGCTTCAACATCAGTACTTCCAATGAATATTCAAGGTTGATCTCCTTTAGGATTGACTGGTTTGATCTCCTTGCAGTCCAAGGGACTCTCAAGAGTCTTCTCCAGCACTACAATTTGAAGGCATCAATTCTTGGGTACTCAACCTTCTTTATGGTCCAGCTCTCACATCCATACAAAACTACTGGAAAAACCATAGCTTTGACTATATGGACCTTTGCCAGCAAAGTGAGGTCTCTGCTTATTAATACATTATCTAGGTTTGTCATNAGGCATCAATTCTTGGGTACTCAACCTTCTTTATGGTCCAGCTCTCACATCCATACAAAACTACTGGAAAAACCATAGCTTTGACTATATGGACCTTTGCCAGCAAAGTGAGGTCTCTGCTTATTAATACATTATCTAGGTTTGTCATAGCTTTCCTTTCAAGGAGCAAGTGTCTTTTTTTTTTTTTTCATAGCTGCAGTCATGGTCCTCAGTGATTTTGGAGCCCAAGAAAATAAATTCTATTACTCTTTCCATTTTTCCCCCTTCTATTTGCCATGAAGTGATGGGACCGGATGCCATGATCTTAGTTTTTTGAACATTTGAGTTTTAATCCAGCTTTTTCACTCTCTTCTTTCACCATCATCAAGAGGCTCTTTAGTTCCTCTTCACTTTCTGCCATTAGAGTAGTATCATCTGCATATCTGGGGTTGTTGATATTTCTCCTGGCAATCTCGAATTTGGCCCGGCATTTCACACGATGTACTCTGCACAGAAGTTAAATAAGCAGGGTGACAATATACAGCCTTATGGTACTCCTTTCCCAATTTGTAACCAGCTCATTGTCCCTTGTCCCATTCTAACTGTTGCTTCTTGACCCGCATACAGGTTTCTCAGGAGACAGGTAAGGTGGTCTGGTATTCCCTCTCTTTAAGAATCTTCCAGTTTGATGTGCACAGTCAAAGGCTTTAACGTAGTCAACGAAGCAGAAGTTTTACTGGAACTCTCTTGCTTTTTCTATGATCCAATGGATGTTGGCAATTTGATCTCTGGTTCCTCTGCCTGTTCTAAATCCAGTTTGTATATCTGAAAGTTCTTGGTTCACATACTGCTCAAGTTCATGGACCTAACATTCCAGGATCCTATGCAATATTATTCTTTATAGCATCGGACCTTGCTTTCACTGCCAGACACACCTACAAATGAGTGTCATTTCTGCTTCGCCCCAGCCACATCATTCTTTCTGGAGCTATTAGTAATTGCCCTCTGCTCTTCCCAAGTTGCTTATTGGACACATTCAAACCTGGGGAGGGGGGTGGTTGCATCTTCTGTTGTCTTTTTTGCCTTTTCATATTGTTATGGGGTTCTTGAAACAAGAATACTACAGTGGTTTACCATTCCCTCCTCCAGTGGACCACGTTTTGTCAGAACTCTTCACAATGACCCGTTCGTCTTCGGTGGCCCTGCATGGCATGGCTCATAGCTTCTCCAAGTAATGCAAGCCCCTTTGCCCAGGAGAAGGTTGCAATCCATGAAGGGGCCAGCCAACGTCTTCCCGAAGCATTGCGGCCAGGCAGGTGTCCTGGAGGGAAGGGTGCAGTCTCCGTCGTGGGGTGGCCTCCACTTCACACCTGTCAGCAACTATCCACAAGCCCCTTCTAGTGTCAGTGAGATGGGGAAGATGTTAGTAGCAACTGAATGCTCAGAGGGGCCATGGCCTGGGGGAGCATCGTGAAGGCTGCACAGCATGGCGGATAAGGCACCCGCTCTCCAGCCAGACAGCTGGGGCCACAGCCTGGCCTTTCACTTCTCATTCTGAACAAGTTGCTTCACCGCCTTGTGCCTCAGTTTCCCCATTTGTAAAATGAGAATGATTACCATAAACAGAATATTTTTAAGAAGTTGCCGTGAGGATTAGCAAGTTAATACAGTACTGGACTTAGAACAGTAGTGTTTGTTATTAATAAATAAATAAACTGGAGGTGGGACTTCCCTGGTGGCTCAGTGGTTAAGAATCTGCCCGCCAGTGAGGGGACATTAATTCGATCTCTGGTCCAGGAAGATTCCACATGCCGCGGGGCAACTAAGCCCGTGCCACAACTATGGAGCCTGTGCTCTAGAGCTCCAGCTCTGCAACAAAAGAGGCCACCGCGAGGAGAAGCCTGAGCACCGCGCCGAAGAGTAAGCCGTGCTCACTGCAACTCGAGAAAGCCAACTCACGGCAGCAAAGACCTGTTGCAGCCGAAGATTAAAATTAGAAAAAATAAAAATCATTCAAACAAAAACCTTGGGGAAATGTGTGATGGGAGGGAAGGCCTCAGCACACCAGGCCCTGGATTTGAATTCTCAGAACGCCCACCCCACCGAGCTCCTGAAGAGCAGGCCATACCATCTCAGCCTGCTGGCACTGGGCAGCCTAACGCCCACAGCCTCTCCAGTAATTTTCCAGATGGGCTGAGGCTCAAGGCCTGATTTCCCTGATAAGATACCGCAACTATCTCTTTTATAGGAATGTGGTTTATCAAAAAGGTGCTCTTGGCTCCAGCTCACCCAAGGCANCGCCCACAGCCTCTCCAGTAATTTTCCAGATGGGCTGAGGCTCAAGGCCTGATTTCCCTGATAAGATACCGCAACTATCTCTTTTATAGGAATGTGGTTTATCAAAAAGGTGCTCTTGGCTCCAGCTCACCCAAGGCAAACAGCCAGCCCTACCAGTGGGGTCAGGGTGGGGGTTGGGGGGAAAGGCGCCTCTGACTCCAGCCCTAAGCCAGGATCCCTCTGACTAGGCCAGCAGGACCATCAGCCTTGGACTCACTATGATTGCTCCTGACTTCTCACCAGTTTGCCTTTGACCTTAAAGACAGTTTCTAGAGAGCCTGGCAGGGGGCTTGATGTGGAAGAGATGGTCCAGAGTTACAGCAACACCTTCTGAAGACAACCGAGGCCTAGCCACTGTCACCAGGACCAAAATCACGGCACACTGGGGCTGGCAGCGACCCGCAGACCAGCGCGTCCTGGCTTTCCGTTCTGTACGTGGGACACAAAGGCCGGGGAGAGAGGGAGGCAACACTAACACAGGAGACAGAGCCCGGGTCTCCAAACACCCTCCTCACCCCCAGTCAAACTGCCCGGCCCAACAGCACCACTCTCCCCAGGGAAATGCCCGGGGCATATCCACCCCTTCAGCTGAGTTCCGAGTAGTCGATGATCGGCGGGCTTGCCTGGTAGTCCAGGAGCTAAGACTCCAAGTTCCCAACTCAGGGGGCCCAGGTTCAACTCCTGGTCAGGGAATTAGACCCCACACGTGGCAACCAAGACCCGGAGCAGCCAAATAAATATTGAAAACGAAACCAAAGCAGAGTAGCCACTGCTGATGGCCTCAGTCTAGGGTCTTGGGAGGGCCTTAGCCTGGAAGTCAAGGGCCAGGATACCCACAAGCCTCCAAACTCACCTAGGGCCTGTCACCTGCAGTGGGGTCGACAGAACCACCTTGTTAGAAGGCTGAATCCCACACCTGCCCCAGCTTCTGACTCTTCATCTTAATAAGATCCCCAGCAGGTTCACGTGTTGCGATCTGGGAAGTACTAGGTTAGAACAAGCCACTTCCCTGCCACCAGCCTCAGTTTCTCTAACAGGAATGAAAGGGGTGAAAGATCTCAGACACCTCTTGCTGTCACTAATACCCTGGGAGCTTGGCCTTGGGCCTGACCCCCTGCAGGGCTCTGTGTCCACAGGGGGTTCTGGGCATGACCCCCTGCAGGGCTCTCTGTGTCCACAGGGGGTTCTGGGCATGACCCCCTGCAGGGCTCTCTGTGTCCACAGGGGGTTCTGGGCATGACCCCCTGCAGGGGTCTCTGTGTCCACAGAGGGGTCTGGGCAGTGGAATTCCAGCTCCAGCAAGGCTGGGGCGCAGCTGACACCTCTGCTTGGCCCTTCTCCTCTCGGCCAGAGACTCGGGCCTGGGGCAGCTTTGAAGGTTCTGGAATGCAATTAATTCAATTTAGGAACACTGATTAAGCACCTCCTGTATACTGGGGTCAGTAGCAGTGAATCTCTCTCTACCCTGGGCTGTACATTAGAATCAGCTGTGGCAGTTGTACTTTTATTATTTGGTTTTTGTTTATGTTATTTTACTTTTTTTTTTGCCTCACTGTACAGCATGTGGGATCTTAGTTCTCTGACAAGGGATCAAACCTGTGTCTCCTGCAGTGGAAGCACAGAGTCTGAACCACTGGACCGCCAGGGAAGTCCCTGGGCATGCTTTTAAACAAGGCCGATGCTGGGCTCCACCCCAGGTCACTGGAATCAAGGTCTCTGGGGGCAGGTCTGGGTACAGGTATTCATTAACACGACTCAGGCAGTCATAATGAACAGCTGGTTGATCACAACTGGTCAGAAGTAAGAGAGAAGGCTCCTCCACATCCGACCTCAGCCACCTCCTGAGTCCCCGCTTCCTCCGGGCCAGCCAGCTGCACCGGACTGTTGCAAACCAGAAGTCATCAGGAAATTCCCTGGATATTGAAACTTGTGACTGCAAACTCTAATTAATCATCAACACTGTAATATGATCCTGGCCCCATGACAAGGGGACCTGCCGAATATCTTTGAGAAACCTGTCCCTTGGCCTTCTTCAGACCCAGGGACCCGTGCCTGAAAAGCCCAGGCGGATGGAGTCCCAGATTTGCCCTCAGGCTGGTAAGTGTGAGCCCTGAGCTTTGTGTCTGGACCAGGGCAAGAAGCAGAGGGGTGCTCTGTGTTTTCTGGGGTGGAAGACTCAGGAGATAGAGGTATAGGCAGTGGAAATGTTGCTCAGGAGTTTCTCATCCAGGCCGGGCTGCCCTAGGCAGTGAGCTATTATGAGGCTGGGAGGTAGTGAAAACTTCCTTTCTCTGCAAGAACCCAATAGAGGCCGAGGAACTCAGGCCACAATCCCTGCAGTGATGCAAAGACCCTTATGACCCATTTGCCTTTCAGATCCTGTTGGGTAGAGAGGAGACTGGCTGGGATGAGAAAGAGGGTAGAGTTTAGGGGGCCTGGTGGAAGACCAGGGTCCCAGCTCTGCCTTCACAGAACTGTGGGGACTTTCCTGCCCAGTCACTTCTCCCTGGAGGCTCAGTTTCCTCATCCACAGGCTGGGGGCCAATGCCCCTATCCTGCCGGTTACAGAGCTGCCAGAAGCACAGACCACAGGGTCACTAGGCTCGATGGTTCTTTGCCAGTCCCACCTGAGGTCACAACTTTGCCTTAGCGTGTGGGGTGGGAATTGGAGAGCTGGGTCTCTTACGACTAGAGATCTGGACCACGCATCCCTGCTCCCAGAGCCTGGACTCTGCTCCTTCCCAAGCAGAAGGACCCATAGCCCTTGGTTCCATAGTAACCATAGTAACCTAGGTTCCCGGGCACCAGCAGCAGGGGGCACCTGAATCCAGGGCCGCTGGCAATGCTGCAGCAGCAGCTAGTGTTTGGATTTCCGGGCAATGCTGCTGCCGTGAAGGAGGCAGCGCAGGAGTGCAGGGTGAGGAGCTGGGCTGGGGCTCTCTGACTTCCAGCTGCACGACCACCTCCCTGAGCTCAGTTTCCTCCGAGTTCTTCCCTGGGGGGTGGCCGGGAGTCTGTAAGGCACTTGATAGGTGCCAGGAGAGGCTTGGTGACTGGAGGGGTGTTGAGGATGAAGATGAAGATCTGGGGAGGTACTCACTGAGCCTGGTCATTTACATTCCAAGAGTCTTGCTGCAAAGATTCTCTGGTTGGAACCCACCTGTCCAAAGGGCAGGACATCCAAAAGGCCATGACTGTGCTCTCTGCTTCCCAGCCACCCAGGGGGCCCTGTTGCCAAGCCAGTGCACAGTGTGGGGCTAGGGGAGGCAAGCGGAGTAGTTGGGGAGGGTCCTCCACGGGCAACTCCGCCTCAGGAGCCTCAGGATGCTGCCTGGAAGTGGGGCTGATGAGAATAGCCACCTGCAGGCATAAAGTGTGCAGACTCCCTGCCCAGCTGGCTGGGGACAAGCCTACTTGGAGGGCCACATTTGGCCAGTGCCCACCTCTGCCTCGCCCCAACCCAGGAGCAGGCTGGACTGGGTCACCTGGGTCAAAGAACGGGAGGACCCCTGCCAGCCAGCCTTGGAGAAGGGGCTACTGTCCAGAGCCAGCCCCAAACTCAGGCACGGAGCCCCGTGCAAAGCAGAGGAAGGGGCCCCGTGGGCAGAGGCAGTTCTGCCAGACTGGTGGTAAACGTGTGGCTGTCACTGCCACTGAACCTTGACCTTTTGCCGTGAACAACTAACACAGCCATACAGGACCTCGTGTGTGGAAAGGCTGACCCCCAAGGAGCCCTGTGTGCCTTGCGAGGGCCACACTCAGGCCACTGCTGAGACAGTGAGTGGAGCCTGGACGGGCAGCTGGGAGAAGCAGCACAGTCCGCTGGGCCCTGGTGTCCTGTGCGGCACTGTGACCCCTCTTGGCCTCCCTCCTCTAACTGGTGACATGAGGACATAGCTCCCACGGGCCAGTGAGAAACTCCCGAGACAGGGGCAAGCTTTGTAAACTGTTCAATTCCTGTAGAGGCTAGGTCTGCTTCTCATGGGGTCCCCAGGGCCCCCTGCCCTGCCGAGGGACTCACGCACCCAGCAATCCCATCAGTCGCATCTCTGGCTCCTACCCCACTGCTCCCAGAGCCGGTGGAGGTCAGGGATGGACTCGCTGTGACCTTGAGGATGTGCCTTGTGCCTGACCGAACCGAGCCTCCCCTCCTGGTGCCTGGCTGACACCTTGCAGGCATATGAGTGTCAGGGAGGAGGGCAGGGATTGAACGTGTGCCCCCTGCATTGACTGGCATCGTGGAGTCTTAACCACTGGACCACCAGGAAGTTCCCTGGCTCAAGTTTTGATTGAATTCATCTCTTTACATTTTCAGCTTCCCTCCTCCAACCCAGAAAAAGCAGGGTCAGGAGGGGAGGAGGAGAGAGCTAAGGCCTGGGGAGCTGGCTAAGAGTCCTTCTTGGGGCAGGAAGCTCCACCAGCTTCCTTCAGGCCTCTGGGACTGAGAGGAAGGGCTGCCCAGCAAGGAACTTTCCCGTCCCAGCTGCCAAGTGGAGGCAAGTCAGGAAGTCCCCTGCTTGCAAAGCTTACCCAGGCCTTGGCTGGGCCCAGCCCACAATTCTGAGGGGCTGAGCTGGGACCCCTTTTCCGGTTTCACACCCTCACTACTTTAGGAGTTACCAGTCTCCTTCTTTCTCTCCCAGGATGAGAGAAGTCACCCTCACTGGGGGGTGAGGCCGGTTCTCTGTGGCAAAGTCAGAAATTCAGACGGGAAAACTCAGTAGCCCCCTTCCCGAACCCCCCCACGCCCGCCCACTGCAGAATTAGAGCTGACCACAAACAGCATGCCAGCCCATTTCCTGTCAGCCTGTTTCTAGATACAGACCGGCTATACATGTGTAAACATGTGAGTGATACCTGTATAAATGTGTCAAGCAAAAGCAGGATCATCTGTTGACTTTTCTAAAACCTGCTTTCTTTAGTATATGGCAATAACAACCATCACCAGGCATCCAGAACTGGTACGGTCAACAGTTTCTTTAATTTTTACAACATCCCTAAGGGAGGGAGGGGTTCCCTGGTGGCTTAAGTGGTAAAGAATCTGCCTGTAATGCAGGAAACCAGGAATGGATCCCTGGGTTGGGAAGATCCCATGGCAACCCAACTCCAGTATTCTTGCCTGGAAAATTCCATGGACAGAGGCGCCTGGCAGGCTATAGCCCATAGCTCTCAAAGAGTCCGACAGGACTCTGACTAAGCAGCAGCAAGGGAGGGAAACTGAGGCTTGGCCAAAGTCAGGAGAGAACGATGGTCCCAGACAGGCAAAGCGGGTTCCCTCCTGCTTCTAAGAAGGTCTCTGGAGTGGGGATGGGGGGAGAGCGGGGACAGTGGCCCCGGGGACATGGGTTGGTGGAAACGCCCCCTTCCCCTGGTGGGGAGGGCTCCAGGCGGCCGGGCAGCCCAGCCGGTGTGCCCAGCCAACCTACACTGACGCCCCCGCCCCCGCCGCAGGTGCCGAGGCTCCCGGAGAGGCGCTCCGCTTCCACGCCCAGGCGGTGGGCGCACAGGTGCGCCTGGATGCTCAGCGGAGCATCGCGTGCAGGCGCGCCACGTTCCACGACGGCATCGTGTTCAGCCAGCGGCCAGTGAGGCCGGGGGAGCGCGTGGCGCTGCGCCTGCTGCGCCACGAGCACGGCTGGCTGGGCGGCCTCCGCGTGGGCTTCACGCGCCTGGACCCTGCGCGCGTGCCCGCGCCCAGCCTGCCGCCCTTCTTGTGCCCGGACCTGGAGCAGCAGAGTCAGACCTGGGCGGCCATGCTGCCTGACGGCCGCGCGAGGCAGGGGGACGTGGTGCGCTTCTGGGTGAACCCCCGCGGCCAGATCTTCGCCCAGGTCAACTCGGGGCCCCGGCGGCTGCTGCGCGAGGGCGTGCTCATGGGCGCCCCGCTCTGGGCCGTGATGGACGTGTACGGGACCGCCAAGGCCATCGAGCTGCTAGGTGAGGCCAGGGCTGGGGACCCAGGCACCGTCCCTGGGAATGCGGGCGGGGGAGGCGGCGGCTCCTGCGGTACCTCACCCGCATACAGAGTCGGGCAGAGCTGTTGTTTCTTTCACATGGAGTTTTTCCATCAGCTTCTGACGGGGTATGAAGATGTTCGCTGGGGACCAGACCCAGTCATAGGGAGGGCAACCCTGTTTTGAAAAACGAGAAGGCATGCCCAGCATCCCAAACATGTGTTAGAGCAGTGGTCCCTAGCCTTTTTGGCACGAGGGACCAGTTTCGTGGGAGACAGCTTTTCCACAGGAGGGGTGAGGGAAATGGTTTCGGGATGATTCAAGCACATTACATTTCTTGTGCACTTTATTATCATTGCATCAGCTCCACCTCAGATCATCAGGCAACAGATACCAGAGGTTGGGGACCCCTATGTGTTAGAGGGCTGGTCTCATTTACAAACTATATATATATTCGGGGCGTGCTGGGTTTTGCAGTCAAAGTAGAAGTTTGCTGCAGACAGGGGCGGCAACAAAGAGCAAAAGCGTGCGAGTTAGAGGTGGGCAAGAAGGCAGCCTGGCGGGGGCAAGCTGAGATGTCCAGGCACCCAGTGGGGAAAGGAGGACCACCTGAAAAGAGAGTGGATTTCAGAGACGCGAGGGATACAGGAGACTCGTAAAAAGAAGTGTTGGCACGCCTGGGCAGCGTTCCGGGGGCCTGCACAAGTGTTCCAGTCCCCCGTGTGTTTGCTTTTCAAACTGCTTGCCGCAGCTGCTCGAGCGTCACCCCCGGGGAGCCTGACCCGGTGGCCCGGAAGGCCCAGGCCCTGTTTTCCCACCTCCTGGGGGATTCCGTTGAACACCTGTTTTGGGGGCGGTGACTGATGCTGAAGATCTCTGCTCAGGCAGCGGGGCAGAGAGGAGCTGTCTGAAGGAAGCGTGGATTAGGACGGAAAAGCTGCAGGTCCACAAATTCTCTGCTGAGTCCCATTGGGAGAGGGATGGCCAGGACAGGGCTGGACCCCTGGCTTGGAGCTGCAGCGCTGCAACCCAGAGAAGAAAGGAGGTGGACACTCTGCTTTGGAGGCAGGGACTGGGGAGACCTGACTGCTTTCCCCAGGTCCTGACTTTCCCTTTCTGCCTTAGATCCTACAGCCAACGGCTTCCCCACAACCATGCCAAGGGGCCTCCGTGATGCGGCTCTGCCTGGGCCCAAAGGTGAGTGGCTTCCCTGAGCACCAGGGGCTCCCAGGGCGCCAGAGCTAGGGAAGCTGGGCGAGGCCCCAGCCCTGGGAACTCAGTCATGTCTTCCCAAATGCCCTCAAGTCTCCCACAGGCTCTAGGTCGAAACCTGAAAGCCATGTAACCGCTTGCCTTCTAGGCTGCGGTTGGCCAGCTTTATAAGTTACTGGGCACACTCATGAAGAAATGTTATTTTGTCCGCCTGCTTTTAAAAGAGAAATCCCTGTTCATAGGGAAAAAAATAAACTTTGCCAAGCAGAAATAAAATACATATTCAAGGATAAAAAAGGAAGTGAAAAAAAACCCACACACCTCTCAAACTTCACATTGCCTGTTAGGTAGATTTCCTCCTGGTATTTTGTAATCATATATGTATATGGGCGGGAGAGGAGAGGGGTGTGTCCTAGGTAGCGCTTGTGGTAAAGAACCCGCCTGCCAATGCAGGAGATGTTAGAAACGTGCATTTGATCCCTGGGTTGGAAAGATCCCCTGGGGGAGGGCATGGCTACCCATTCCAGTGTTCTTGAGTGGAGAATCCCGTGGACCGAGGAGCCTGGCAGGCCATATTCCGTGGGGTTGCAGAGTCAGACACCACTGGAGTGACTAAGCATAGCACACCACACGTGGGGAGTTATCTGTGCTTGTTTTCCTTTTTTCTAAATTGGAATCTTATGCTATGCATGTATGTACCTGACAATGTTCTTCCCACCCTTTTGCACTGATTGCACTATGAGCATTCTCTTATGAGGTGGTATTCTCCATACTCGGACCACGTGCTTCTGTCCTGTGGCGATAGGAGTGGGCTGCCCCCTCGTGGCCCCCTAGTACCCCTGACCTGTGTTGTCCCCTTTCCCAGCCCTAGCAGGAGAAGAGTGTGCCATCTGCTTCCACCAGGTTGCCAACACCTGCCTAGTCCCCTGTGGCCACACGCACTTCTGCAGCTCCTGTGCCTGGAGGGTCTTCAGGGACACGGCCAGATGCCCCATGTGTCGCTGGGAGATCAAGGCGGTGGCCCCGGCTGGGGACCCTCTCTTTCTGGGTGCTGGAGAGGGCCTCCTGGTATAGGTGCAGAGCTCTCAGCCCGGCCCCTGCCGATGGAGGAGGTGCAGCTCTGCCATCCTTCTGGAGAAGTCAGCAATGCTGGTCAGCAGCAGGCATGGTGGAGAGACAGCTCAAGGTCACAATGGCTCTACCCCTCCTCAGAAAGCTGGGGCTAGAGGAGCCAGGAGATGCCCCATGCTGCCCACACCGGAACTGCCTCCCTGGCTGGAGAAGGTGGCTAGCAATGGGCCAGCCAGGATCGCGCCCTCTGCTTAGTCCCAGGTTCGTTGCTACGTGGCAAGGCTTTTAAATAGCCTTGGGGTTCAGCCACCGTGGACCTCGCAACCCGTGGTACACTGAAGTCCTGGGAGTTCCAAGAACCTGTGTCAGTGAGAAGGGCTTTTGTGTAGAGAGGGCGGCTTGACCCCTGGTTTTATGACTGAGGAAGTTAAGATACATGCACGTGTCTGGTGAAGCCTTGCCCACCCATGGTATTGAGGAGCCTGGACCAGATGCAGGGAGCAGCTGGGTGGAATTTGTTTTTTGATTGAAGTATAGTTGGTGTACAATATTGTATAAGTTACCAATGTACTGTTTAGTCATAACTTTTAAAGGTTATACTCCATTTGTCATTTTTATAAGACTATTGGCTATATTCCCCTGTTGCACAATGTATCCTTGTAGCTTATTTTATATCTAGTAGTTTGTACCTCTCAATCTCCTACCCCTAAATTGCCTCTCCCCTGTTCCCTCTCCCCACTAGGAAGCCCACATTTTGGTGTGCTCATGAGGGGAGGGGAGCTCAGGGCCATTATCTTGGCTTCTGTCTACCTGGTAGAATGTTCGCAGTCTGTAGGGAAGCCAGGTCACTTCTACAAGTCCTCTGTAGGACTTCCCTGGTCGTCCAGTGGTTAAGAATCTTCCTGCCCATGCAGGGGACACCAGTTTGATCCCTGGTCTGGGAATTAAGATCCCACATGCCGTGGGACCACTTAGCCCTTGGACTGCGACTACTGAGCCTGCGTGTTCTAGAACCCATGAGCCACAACTGCTGAAGCCCATGCACCCTAGAGCCCGTGCTCCACAAGAGAAGCTACCGCAACAAGAAGCTTCTGCACCACAACTAAAGAGTTGCCCCAACTCACTGCAAAGAGAGAAAGCCCGCTTGCAGCAACCAAGAGCCCGTGCGCTGCAACAAAACCCAGCGCAGCCATAAACAAACAAGTAAACAGATAAATAGAAATTAAAAACAAGTCCTCTGTAAAGGGGATCCGCAGTCAGCTGCCCTACCTTCCATGCCCAGCGGTTGTGAGATCCCAGCAAAACTGTGCATCTGAAGTTGAGCGGACCCTTCAGAGCGCACTGTTGCCGTGCTTATTGCCTTACAGTTTCTGAGATATCAAAATAAAGCTTGTCTCTTGTGAGTGATTTCGTAACATATATGTCCCCTCTGTTGCCATCAGTAGGAGTGAGCAGGGTTGGGAGTTGGTCAGGATGCAGGGGCGTGGGGCCATGCCTTCCTGTCCCTCACAGGCACACCCTGGGCTTGCAGTGAGAGGGCCCTGGGCGCTCAGGCCTGCGGACTCTGTTCTGCGGAGCAGGTGAACAGGATGAGCCTACAGATCCAGCCTTAAAGTTACAACCAGGCCCTGCCCTTGCCACCTTGGACTTGTGAGGCCTTCCTGGAGTCTCTGCTCCTGAGTGTAGTGGTGACTTGACCTGGGGACCCCAATCAGCAGGTGTCTGTGGTGGGGACAGGCGGGGAGGACAAGCTGTATTGCTTTTTACACTGCTGGTGTTCCTGCTTTGTGGCTGGTGTGAAAGAGCATGAAAAGGGAGCTGGACCTATATGATGTCCTAAGTCATGGTGATGGGCACCTCCACAAGCCATGACCCCACGCTGCAGCCAGCCGGAGGGTCAAGACTTTGGGTGTGGAAAGTGAAATGTTAGTCGCTCAGTTCAGTCGCTCAGTCATGTCCAGCTCCTTGCGACCCCATGAATCACAGCACGCCAGGCCTCCCTGTTCATCACCATCTCCTGGAGTTCACTCAGACTCACGTCCATTGAGTCTGTGATGCCATGCAGCCATCTCATCTTCGGTCATCCCCTTCTTCTCCTGCCCCCAGTCCCTCCCAGCANGTGATACCTGCTTCTCCCGCTCCACGCACCCAAGCAGAGGCCTCCTGGCTTCTGGTAATCTGCTCAGGAACTTCCACTTGGAAGGAGTCCGTGAGCAAAGGCAGGGAGGGCAGTGGGGAGGATCCCTGAGCCTGTGGCCGAGCGGGGAGAATGAGGTGCCACAGCGCTCCTCCCTGGACCTGCACGCCACACCTGTGTCCTGTCTTCCAGCTGCCCTGCTCCCCCTCCCTTTCGTTTGAAGGAGGAGAAAATAGGAGTCCCCTCAAGAGCCTGGAGGTGGTGACTCTGATCCTGTGCATCAGCCTGCCTGTCCGTCTCGGGTCTACTTGAAGTAAGTAAGCCATGACAAATGGTAATGTCCCCATTTTACAGCTAGAAAAACTGAGGCCCATAGGTCAGGACTAGATCCCAAACCCCTGGATCCCAGCCAAGGGACTCCTCTGCCGCAAGCTTTACCATTTATGGTTTGACATAAATGTAGTTCAGTTCAGTCGCTCAGTCGTGTCCAACTCTTTGCGACCCCATGAATCGCAGCACGCCAGGCCTCCCTGTTCATTACCACCTCTCAGAGTTCACTCAGACTCACGTCCATCGAGTCCGTGATGCCATCCAGCCATCTCATCCTCGGTCGTCCCCTTCTCCTCCTGCCCCCAACCCCTCCCAGCATCAGAGTCTTTTCCAATAAGTCAACTCTTCGCATGAGGTGGCCAAAGTACTGGAGTTTCAGCTTTAGCATCATTCCTTCCAAAGAAATCCCAGGTTGATCTCCTTCAGAATGGACTGGTTGGATCTCCTTGCAGTCCAAGGGACTCTCAAGAGTCTTCTCCTAGTAAATACCATCTCTTTATCCCCTCAAAGTTCCTAACAAAATGGGCACAGTTTGCCCAGTCCCCCCCCACAGGAGGCAGGGCCTGGGAGCCAGCCTTGCGTACCTGAGTGCCCACACTGGTCCGCCCACCACAGCACAAGGGCCTGTGCAGCCCGCCTAGGGGCGCTCCTAGAGCGTGTGGCTCTGGTGAGCGGAGGGAACTGTGCTGCTGGACACCATAGGGTGTGTCCTGCATAAGAGCTTCTCCAGGATCAGAAAACAGTACCCGCCTACCGGATACATAGAAATAAGAACAGAGACTCAGGCAAACTGAGCCAACAGAGGACTACGTTCCAGATAAAGGGGTGAGATAAAACCCCAGGAGAAGAACTAAGCGAGGTGGAAAACTCCCCTGACGGGCAGCGGATTGGAATCTGTCTGCTAGCACATGGGCCACAAGTTTGATCCCTCGTCCAGGAAGATGCCACGTGCTGTGGAGCAACGAAGCCCTGTGCCACGACTGCTGAGCCCACACTCTCGAGCCTGCACGCTGCAACACCGAGGCCCATGCCCCGCAGCACGAGAGCCCTGCTCTGCAGCAAGAGAAGCCACCGCGGCGCCCATGCCCTGCAGCAAAGGGCAGCCCTCGCTCGCCACAGCCAGAGAAAGTGAAAGTGCTCGTCACTCAGTCGTGGCCCACTCTGTGTAACCCCGTGAACTGTAGCCTGCCAAGCTCATCTGTCCATGGGATTCTCCAGGCAAGGATCCTGGGGTGGGTTACCATTCCCCTCTCCAGGGGATCTTCCCAACCCAGGGATCGAACCTGGGTCTCCTACATCGCAGGCAGATTCTTTCCCATCTGAGCCATCTGGGAAGAACTACAACCAGAGAAAGCCCTCACAAAGCAACAAAGACTCAGTAGAGCCAAAAATAACTAATTTTTTAAAAGAATTCAAAATAATCAGATGCTCAGTGAACTTGGGAGAAAGATGACGAGCACAGTGAGAGATTCAACAATAAGTTATACTATAAAGAACCAAACAGAGCTGAAGGATACAATAGCTGAAATTAAAAATATACTGGAAGGAATCAACATCAGGCCACTTGACGCAGAGAGCTGATTCATTGGAAAAGACCCTGATCCTGGGAAAGACTGAGGGCAGGAGGAGTAGGGGGTGACAGAGGATGAGATGGTTGGATGGCATCACCCTCTCAATGGACGAGAATTTGAGCAAGCTCTGGGAGATGGTGAAGGACAGGGAGGCCTGGCGTGCTGCAGTCCATGGGGTCGCAGAGAGCTGGACACGACTGAGTGACTGCACAACAGGGAACTAGATGCCACAGCTGAATGCCACAGCTAAGACCCAGCTCAGCCACATAAATGAACCTTAAGAGGGTAAGCCATCCTCCTGACGCCAGTAAAAAGGCCACTGCACCTGCCCCTCTCTCCGCTCCAGGAGGGAATCTGGCGTTCTCCCCCGTCCCCTCTGTCACGTCAGCCACGCTGTAGCCGCCTGTCTCCCACTTCCTCGAGGCACCCGATTTCTGCACAGCCAGCCCTGCGATCCCCAGAGTTGGTAAGTTCAACGACACAGCAGCAACCTGGGTGCTGCACAGAAAGTGAGGTTTCCAGGGCCTGACAGTGAGCACACTTCCTCCCATGGGACTTAATACAGGGACCTAAGCGCACAGGCACTCCATCCATCAGGCAAATATTTTTGAGCATTTCATGCTGTGGGAATGCAGCAGCCAGGGCGTGAGCCCGCAGGGGCTCAGAGAAGCAGCTTTGCGGGGGTGTCCGGGGAAACCTAAGTGTGGGTCTCTCATGTTTGGATTTGACCATGAACTTTAGATTCTCCAGTGTTGGCACGACCAGCATTACTGGGGTTTGGCTGACCTTACGCTAAAACAACAGTGGTCTGTGAATCTTCATTGAATCTTCCCAATTATTTGTTGAAATTTAAGACTATTGCCAACATTCCAGTATTTGGATTTGCATTGTGGTGAACAACTGTCTACCACTCTAGCAAGGAGCTTTCTTTGTGCAGAAACCTTTTTCTGTTTGGAGATTTGCTTACTTAGTGTGCACTTTGGAGAGAGGGTGGAGTAATAAAAATTTTTTTTATTTTAAGTGTAGTAGACTTGCAATGTTGTACCCAATCTCTACTGTAGTTATACACATATAAACATTCTTTAGGGAGGGTATCTGGATCAAAGAGGGTACTTTGAGTCAAAGTCCCTTCAGCATTCCCACAATTAGCGTCTGGAACATTCCCATTCACACACCCCAAACTGTTCTTGTGATGGTGAGATATAAATTTTGGCTCCGCTTCATTTGCCTTAAATGGAGAAAAGGGAAACTAGAACCACATCAGAAGGTCTAAAATATGTGTGTTTACACACAAGAAAATGTCTACAAGGTATAGAACGGAATGATGAGAGGAAAAGTAACAAGTTGTGTTCGTATGTGCTTATATGTGTTAAGGAACTCAAACATCGTGCCTTCCTGATTCCTCAGTTTCCCCAGCAGTTCTGGGAGGAAATCTGACTAGTGTGTTCCCAGCTTGACTTTAAACAAAGGCGGTTCTCTACCTTCCTGCTTCATACTGTAAACAGTCATCCTTTTCATGGTCTGTTCGGGGCTATATTTTCCTTCTCATTTTTGTGCTTTTTTTGTTTGTGTTTTCATGGTTTACAGTGGCCCTGAGAATAATACCAAAGTGCCATCTAGCGCTCTTAGGCTCAGGAAGGCTGGGGTGTATTTCCCCAGGGAAAATACACCGTAGATAATCTTCGTCCCGTTGTGAGTTAGAGTGCAGCTGGCTGGGAATCCAGTGTTAATGAATCAACTGTGTGTTAGATAAGACGTCTCTAAATAGAAGCACACATCAAACAAGGTTATGCATCTGTTAAGTTGATGAAACCGCTGTGACCAGAGGCTCCTGGGAACCTGACCCTGTACTTTGTACAACAAGGAAGCAACTTAGTATTTGGCTCTGACTTTAGAACTACTGAGAGTTGACTGTATTTATTGGTACAAAATCTCGCATCTCTTTCAAAGGCTATAAATGCTCTATCAGCAGGCACTCTGGAGACAACTGTCCTGACCAAGGGGACGAATGCCTCTCATCCCACATCCTGTGAGCCCCCAGGTGACAGAAGCTGACTGTGTTGAGGATGAGGTTCTGCCAAGCAGTGTGTTGGGACTAGTGCATCACTGAGGCTGTCATTTCAGAGAAAGGGAAACTCCTGCCTATCCCACCATGAGAGATAAGGGCAGGAAGGAACGACTCCAATTAACTCTATACTTTTCTAGGTTGTCCTGTTGTCATGCTGTGCCCACCTCCCTTCAGTGCACCCACATGCAGAATTTTATGGGACCTGGGCTGACAGCATCCCATATCCACCAGGGCAGTCCCTGGAAGTCAGATGTTGGGCAGGCTGCAGGCTCTGCTATGAGGGAGTTGGACCATAAAGAAGGCTGAACACCAAAGAATTGATGCTTTTGCACTATGGTGTTGGAGAAGACTCTTGAGAGTCTCTTGGACAGCAAGGAGATCAAACCAGTCAATCCTAAAGGAANGTGTAGTAGACTTGCAATGTTGTACCCAATCTCTACTGTAGTTATACACATATAAACATTCTTTAGGGAGGGTATCTGGATCAAAGAGGGTACTTTGAGTCAAAGTCCCTTCAGCATTCCCACAATTAGCGTCTGGAACATTCCCATTCACACACCCCAAACTGTTCTTGTGATGGTGAGATATAAATTTTGGCTCCGCTTCATTTGCCTTAAATGGAGAAAAGGGAAACTAGAACCACATCAGAAGGTCTAAAATATGTGTGTTTACACACAAGAAAATGTCTACAAGGTATAGAACGGAATGATGAGAGGAAAAGTAACAAGTTGTGTTCGTATGTGCTTATATGTGTTAAGGAACTCAAACATCGTGCCTTCCTGATTCCTCAGTTTCCCCAGCAGTTCTGGGAGGAAATCTGACTAGTGTGTTCCCAGCTTGACTTTAAACAAAGGCGGTTCTCTACCTTCCTGCTTCATACTGTAAACAGTCATCCTTTTCATGGTCTGTTCGGGGCTATATTTTCCTTCTCATTTTTGTGCTTTTTTTGTTTGTGTTTTCATGGTTTACAGTGGCCCTGAGAATAATACCAAAGTGCCATCTAGCGCTCTTAGGCTCAGGAAGGCTGGGGTGTATTTCCCCAGGGAAAATACACCGTAGATAATCTTCGTCCCGTTGTGAGTTAGAGTGCAGCTGGCTGGGAATCCAGTGTTAATGAATCAACTGTGTGTTAGATAAGACGTCTCTAAATAGAAGCACACATCAAACAAGGTTATGCATCTGTTAAGTTGATGAAACCGCTGTGACCAGAGGCTCCTGGGAACCTGACCCTGTACTTTGTACAACAAGGAAGCAACTTAGTATTTGGCTCTGACTTTAGAACTACTGAGAGTTGACTGTATTTATTGGTACAAAATCTCGCATCTCTTTCAAAGGCTATAAATGCTCTATCAGCAGGCACTCTGGAGACAACTGTCCTGACCAAGGGGACGAATGCCTCTCATCCCACATCCTGTGAGCCCCCAGGTGACAGAAGCTGACTGTGTTGAGGATGAGGTTCTGCCAAGCAGTGTGTTGGGACTAGTGCATCACTGAGGCTGTCATTTCAGAGAAAGGGAAACTCCTGCCTATCCCACCATGAGAGATAAGGGCAGGAAGGAACGACTCCAATTAACTCTATACTTTTCTAGGTTGTCCTGTTGTCATGCTGTGCCCACCTCCCTTCAGTGCACCCACATGCAGAATTTTATGGGACCTGGGCTGACAGCATCCCATATCCACCAGGGCAGTCCCTGGAAGTCAGATGTTGGGCAGGCTGCAGGCTCTGCTATGAGGGAGTTGGACCATAAAGAAGGCTGAACACCAAAGAATTGATGCTTTTGCACTATGGTGTTGGAGAAGACTCTTGAGAGTCTCTTGGACAGCAAGGAGATCAAACCAGTCAATCCTAAAGGAAATCAACGCCAAATATTCATTGGAAGGACTGATGCTGAAGCTCCAATCCTTTGGCCACCTGATGCAAAGAGCTGACTCATTGGAAAAGACCGTGATGCTGGGAAAAATTGAGGGGAAGAGGAGAAGGGGATGACAGAGGACGAGATGCTTGGATGGCATCACTGACTCAGTGGACATGAATTTGAGCAAACTCCAGGAGATGGTGAAGGACAGGGAAGCCTGGCGTGTTGCAGTCCATGGGGTCACAAAGAGTCAAACACAATTTTAGTGACTGAACAACAACAAGCCAAACCCTTATTTTAGGCTCTTAAAGGGGGGAAAAGTCCCCTCCAATGAAATAGGGACCACCAGCGGGCCTCTGAGACTCTGAAGATTTTGAGCTGAGCAACAGTACTGGGACTTCCAGTTCTGAACAAGCCCTTTACCCTTTATGTTCTTGAGACGTCAGGGATAATGCTAGGAGTCCTGACCCAAAAGCTGGGACTTAATCAGAGACCGTGACTGACTTTTCAGCACAACTGGATTCAGTAGTCCTGGGATGGCCAGGCTGCTGCAGGCGGTAGCAGCCACAGCCCGTAGGGTTAATGAGACTCCTGAGTTTACCCTGGGAACAATACCTAGATATATTAATGCTTCATCGGGTACAGTCGGTGCTCAAAGGACATCATTGGTTGGCTGGGGGAAGGTTAACAAGATATCAGGCCCTCCTAACGGACCCCAACATTACCTTAACGGTGTGCCAAACCCTGAACCTGGCAACCCTGCTTCCAGCAGCCAGGAGGAGACTTACTACATCACTGCAGAGACAAACACACTTACTCTAGCAGGTCTGATCTTCTAGATGAGCCTCCTGACCGCCCTGAGATCAGATGGTTTACTGATGGGAGTGGTTTTGTAGAAATGGAAACCCAAAAGGTGGGATATGCCTTAGTCTAGCTGAAGTTGTAGGAGCTGAAGCCCTGCCACCCCAGACATCGGCCCAGGAGGCTGAGCTAACTGCATGAATGAGAGCGTTGCAATTAGGGAGGGATAAGAAATCAAATATTTTTACCAACTCTAAATATGGGTGTAGGGGTAGAGCGGGGAGGGAGGCTCATGAGGGAGTAGATACATGTATACTTATAGTTGATTCAGGGTACTGTGGCTGAGCAGTCTAAGGCACTGGGTTAAGGCTCCCTGTTGGTTCACTGGTAAAGACTGCCTGCAAATGCAGAAGATGCAGGTTCAATCCTTGGGTTGGGAAGACCCCCTAGAGAAGGAAAGAGCTGCTGCTGCTGCTAAGTCACTTCAGTCATGTCCGACTCTGTGCAACCCCATGGACGGCAGCCCACCANTGGTAAAGACTGCCTGCAAATGCAGAAGATGCAGGTTCAATCCTTGGGTTGGGAAGACCCCCTAGAGAAGGAAAGAGCTGCTGCTGCTGCTAAGTCACTTCAGTCATGTCCGACTCTGTGCAACCCCATGGACGGCAGCCCACCAGGCTCCTGCATCCGTGGGATTTTCCAGGCAAGAGTACTGGAGTGGGGTGCCATTGCCTTTTCTGAAGGAAAGAGCAAACCATTCCAATGTTAACTACTGAAAATTCTCCCATGAAACAAAGATTTAATTCTGACTCTTTAAAAAGGAGGGCTGCTCCTGACCCAGGTGGCAGTGACCTACTTCAGGGGCCATCAGAGGGGTGGATCTTTGGGGAGCCAAGCGAAGAAAAAGATTGAACTGCAAAGCAGGCGGCTCTACTGCAGGAGCCTGAGCAAGTTATGGCCCTAGTGATCAGCTGCCCCAAACTCCCTCATGTGTCCCAGCAGTCCCCGCAGAAAAGAAAATGCTGAGAAATGGGGTGATGAGAGAGGAAGCACAGGCTGGTCTTAGAAGGATAACAAGGCTGTAATCCCTGAGGCCAACAACAGACACTCACTAAGAGCTTGTGTGATACCACTCACTATGGGATGCACCATGGGACTTGATGCAAAAGGCTTTTTCAGGGAAGGGGCTTAAAAGAACAGTTAAACAAGTAACTCTTGCCTGTGATTTGCATGCCTGTAAGAACCCACAGGCCCATTCAATCCTCCCTTCATTACTCAGGACAATTCAGTCCAGGGGTGTCGACTCCCTCAGTGGGGGATGAGGCTGGGACCTGGGACCCTTTGCAGCAGTGCTTGCACCTGGACAAACGTCTCCTCCAGCAACAGAATCAAAGAAACTATATGCGACTGAAAATAACTGCACATGTGTGCAGTTGGGGCAAACTGAACAAGATACAAAAAGGCCAAAATACTCAACTGCCACTCACTTTTGAGGTGTCGGGAGCAAAAACAGAGTCCTGTGCATGGTCCCTGCACACAGCACCATCAAGGGGGGAGGCAGACCACCTAAGCCACCCCTCCAGCCGCACCCACTGATCCAGTCCCACCATCACCCAATTTATGAGACCAGCTTGACAGCCTTCAGGGAGCGAGCCAGGATGCCTGTTACTTGTTTTCACTCCCTCCTGCAGCACAAGTCGCAGGAAAGTCTTATCTGAATTCCTCCAATGGCCTCTCCTCAATTTCTATTGATAAAAGAGTCCAAGGACCCAGGTCAGTAAATCTTGATAGATAAAAGGATGTCCTGCTGTCCCAGCCCTGGGCTCCTCGTCTTTGTTGCATTATTACAAGAGTGAGCATGGGGCTTCCCTGATGGTGCACTGGATAAGAATCCACCTGCCAGTGCGGGGAACACGGGCTCCCTGGTCAGGAGAAATCCTGCATGCCGGAGCAGCTAAGCCTGTGGGTCCCAGCTGCTGAACCCGAGCTCCAGAGCCCACGAGAAGCCTGTGCGCCACAACTAGAGAGAAGCCCCTGCTTGTTGCAACTAGAGAAAAACCCGGGCAGCAACAAAGACCCCAGGTGGCTGTAAATAAAGGGTGAGCATGGCCGCCTGCCTCTTGGCTGGCTCTGGGGAAGAAAATATAAGGCACTCATACAGAAGCTGCAGACTGGCCACCCCCAGGCTGATTATGGCCCACGGACTTGTAATAGGTTTGCACTAGTCCAAGCAGTGAATAAATTTGCCATCAAAACAGCTGGAGGATTTTCCATATAACCCTGGACCTCTAGCTCTTCTTTAAAAGGTTTGGCAACAGTGGGCGCTGACTCTGGCAACAGGGTGTGGAGTTGGGCAGTGGCTGTCCTCGGAGGCCCCACGGCTCCCTACCTGAGGTCCCCACTCAGCTGCACCACCACCTGGCCCTTGCGGCCTCTGGGTTTGCTGCTGCAGCTGGGGGCCCAGTTACAGTAGCAGCGCCCACAACTCTTAAGGAGACATCCCCTTAGGCAGGGCTTTCTGAGCCCGACGAAGGCCTCCCTGTCAGGCTGCCCCACCTGCTCAGCACCGAAGCCTGGCTCTGGCCAGAGGGTGGCAGTGCGTGTATGGAATGGCATTCTGGGCTGCGGGCCATGACAAAGGGTCCTCCTCGTCTGTCCCTGGTTGGCAGGGCTCTGGGCAGGCTCATTCCCACCCAGGCTGCAGAGCAGTGGAGTACTCACTGCTGGATTTTCAGAAATACCTTTGAGGTATAGCTTGACATGCAGTTCACTGCATATTTTACACTGTGCTATTTGACAATGGGCTTTCCTGGTGTCTCAGTGGTAAAGAATCTGCCTGCAGTGCAGGAGACAACCAGAGACTGGGTTTGATCCCTGGGTTGGGAAGATCCCCTGGAGGAGGAAATGGCAACCCATTCCAGTATTCTAGCCTGGCAAATCCCAGGAACAGAGGAGACTGGTGGGCTACAGTCCGTGGAGTCGCAAAAGAATCAGATACAACTTGGTGACTAAACAACAAACAACAATTTGACAAATTTTGACATCCATGTATACCTATAAATCTACTACTGCAGTTAAGATCATGAACATAGCAATTACTCCCCAAAGATGCCCCCTGCCTCTCCTCACCCCTCACAGGTTTGTTTCCATTTTCTAAATTCTTTTGTCTTCTTTCACTTGCCATGATTAGAGATTCATCCCTGTGGTTGCTTTTATAACAGCTTTTCTTTTTTTTGGCCCAGTATTATTCCCGTGTGTGGGTATACCTTAATTTGCCTACTGTTCACCTGTAGATGGGCATGCAAGTTGTTTGGGGCAATTACAGATGGAGCTGCCCTGAGGAGGATTCATGCACAGGTCTCTGTGTGGCCGTTTGCTCTCCTCTGGAGTAGATATTGAGGAGTGGGCTTTCTGGATCTGAAGGCTGTGTGGATCTAACTTGTAAACAAAATGCCAAGCTGGGAGGGTCCTGAACTCACCTCCTCCCATGAAAGTGAAGGTCGCTCAGTTGTGTCTGACTCTGCGACCCCATGGACTGTACAGTCCATGGAATTCTCCAGGCCAAAATACTGGAGTGGGTAGCCTATCCCTTCTCTAGCGGATTCTCCCAACCCAGGAATCACAGATTCTTTACCAACTGAACTACCAAAGAAGCCCTCCTCCCATGGAAACACTGACTCTGCAGCTACATAGGGAACATTCTCCTATGAAAGGAACCTAACTCCTATACATAGGATAAACAAGAAAAAACCTCACGGGGGGACTTCCCTGGTGGTCCAGTGGTTAAGACTGTGCTTCCACTGCAAGGGGTGTGAGCTCAATCCCTGGTCAGGGAATGAAGATCCCACTTACCTCACAGTGCAGCCAAAAAATAATTAAAAATAAAATAAAAGCTCACACGGAAGCCAGTAGGGAAGGCTTAGACCCTATCTTGTAATAAGGCCCCTCCCTGCATGGCGACCCACAGGCAAAAGGAAACTCAAAATCCGGAGCTTCTCCCCTCGGAGTGAAGGGCTTGAACCCCACATCAGGCATTCCCAACTGTTAAGACCTGGCCCTGAGAGACAAGGCCCCCAAACAGCTAGCTTTAAAAGCCCACAGGACTTATTTCGCAAGCCCTGCACAGCTGCAGCGCAGAGAGACGGTTCTTAGAGGGCTCGAGTGGGAACTCACCAGCACCAAGGAGCAGAGCAGAGGCGGCCACCTGAAGAGTGCCCAGACTTCCTGCCAAAGGGGCTCATTTGCTGATTTTGAAGCTGTGACCTGAGGGGAGGCCTCTAATTTAACACACACCTGAGGCCAGTTGAAATACACTCCAAAGACAGAGGCCGGTGGGCACCATCTTCGCATTCTCCCTCGGCCTCACTCCAGGTGGCTCGTGTCCCTGTGGCTGAGACTCCAGAGCTCGTGGGCTTATTAGCAGTCTTAGTTGCCCCGAAGCATGTGGGATCCTGCCCCCCCGACCAAGAGTCGGACCGTGTCCCCTGCATTGTAAAGTGGATCTTTTTTTTTTTTTCCTATTTTATTTATTTGGCTGCATCGGGATCTTTGGTTGTAGCTCGCAGGCTCTGGGCACGCAGGCTCAGCAGTTGTGGCACGTGGGCTTAGCTGCTCTGAGGTATGTGGGATCCTAGTTCCCTGACCAGGGATCGAACCCATGTCCCATGCCTTGGAAGGACGACTCCCAACCACTGGACCACCAGGACAGTCCCTGTAAGGTGGGTTCTTAGCCACTGGACCACCAGGGAAGCCTCCTAGGGTATGCTTCTTGACTGCCTAGCTTGAGTGGCTGGCGGGGCAACATCTTTCATTTTCCATTTCTCAGGGATTACTGTCTTTTGTTATCTGCTAGCCAACATCTTGAAAAACCATTATTTTATATATCGTGTCTTTTTTTTTTTTCCAGTTGTTTCATCTAGGAGGGTAGTCTAATTTAGTTCCTGTTACTCTTGGAAGCACCTAAGTCTTCACTGGTTGGTTTTAATCAAGTCAACTAGACTTGAAATGATTTCAGGTGCAAATAAATAGTCCCATTGGTCATGGAAACCTTCTGGTCTGGAAAATATGCCTCCAAAGCTCCCTTCTGCTCCATCTTCAGCTGCTGCCTCCTTGAAGTTCAGTTTCAAGGGCTCAGTGATGTCAGTGTTTGAAATTCAGAAATGAATCTGCATAATAGTCAACAATAACTAGCACTGGTTTGGCTGGATTCTGTTACCAACCTGGGTCCTTGGACTCTTTAATCAACAGAAATTGATAAGAGGCCATGAGGTGGGAGGTAGATGGGCCTCTGGGCTGGACACGTGTTTGTCAAGTGGAGTAATATTCAAGCTTTGTTCTCACTCAGACACTCCAGGGACAAAGCTGGTGGTAGAAGTTGAGCTCTGCTAAAGTTAAGAGATAAGGTCTCCTGAGGTCAAGGAAGACCTCCCTGTCTGCACATATGCAGGAAGGCTTCTTGGGGGTCAAAAAGGGAGGGGCCCCCACCCCATAATAAGTATGAACATGCACCCACAGGCCTCTGTGGTGGGATCCATCTTAGAAAAAGTTGCTGATGCATCTTGGGGAGGGTTCAAGGACCAGTCAGGTGTGAAGAAAGAAACAAGATAATTGGCCAAAGGTAAACAAAGACCTGGGCTTCCCAGGATGCTCAGTGCTAAGAATCCACCTGCCAGTACAGGAGATGCAAGAGACACAGGGTTCGATCCCTGGGTCAGGAAGATGCCCTGAAGAAAGAAATGACAACTCACTCCAGTATTCCTGTCTAGAAAATTTCCTGGACAAAGGAGCCTGGAGGGCTACAGTCCAGGGGATCACGGAGCCAGACACGACTGAGTCCAAGGACCCACGTGGGCAACATGGGTACCTCCCTCCCTGACGGCAGAACCACCTCTTCGGAAACTTTCCACTCTCGTTTCACTCCTGCACTCCCGGGGGCTCCTCACCCACTCCGAAACCCAGAACGCAGCGCCCACCGCCCCCTCCTCTGAATCCCTGACACCTGAGCTGTGGAGCCTCGGCTGCCCTTCCCAGACCAGCTTCCACCCAGGGTCCTGCTTCTCTTACATCTGTTCTCCGGCCAGCCTCCAGCTGGCCAAGCTCCAGTCTCAGGTGTCCTTGCAGTGCAGCGCCGGACACACAGCAGTGGCCTTCGTAACAACTTTGTGGGATGACTCAGTGGGTGCGTGTGCACTGGGAGGTCAGGCCCTCCTGCCATCACTGCTGGTTTAAGCCTCACACACTCTGGGGCTCCCCTCCAAGGCCCCTGACCTCCAGCTGGACAACTGCTGTGTAGCCAGAGTACATAGTTTAGCAAAGCTGGAAGGACCCAGTGCCCCGCTGTGTACAGTAATGCCCAGCTCAGTAGGGTACACTGCGGTAATCAGAAATAAATTGGATCACAGAAGTGCATGCCTCCCTTAAGCCTTTGGGAAGGGTCACACTTAGCAGGGAGCCTGGGGAGAGTTCCAGGAATCCAGGGGTTTTCCTGGTGACATTGCTAGGGGCCCAGGTCTGAGCTGTAATATTCCAGGAAAAGGTTGCCAAGGAGGAGTGCCAGGCAGTCAAAGGACTTTGACCATATCTAACACTGGGGTGAGGGTAGAGTTGGGGAGGGGAACCGGTTACAGAAAGGAAAATGTCAGGGGCTGCCCGCCACTTACCCGGGGCCTGACATGCTTCCTCTTCACGGTCCTCTGGACCTTCGCCTTGACCTCTGCCAGGAGCTGCTGCTGCTCACCATGGATGCAAAAGGGTGCTGTGAGGACTCCCCTGGTGACGGCTGCCACTGCAGGGGACACAGGTCCCATCCCCGGTCTGAGAAGGTCCCACCTGCCGCGAGCAGCTAAGCCCCTGTGTCACATCGACTGAGACAGCGCTGCTGAGCCACAGCTGCTGAGCCTGGCGCCACAACTCCTGGGGCCGCGAGCCCCGTGAGCCTCAACGGGAGGAGCCACCACGATGAGAAGCCCATGCATTGCAACTAGAAAAAACCCAAGCAAAACAACGAAGACCCAGCACAAAGGGTGCTAAAAATGGTAGGAGATGGAATTTCACTTCTGCCTAGCCCGTGCCCCCCGACAGCTCCTTTGGGTTCCCACCTCCAGGGACCAACACCCCTGCTTTGGAGGTGCCCACCCAGGGGCAGTGCTGATGGCTGGGAGGGACAAGGGTCTCTCTATGAAGAAGGCTATGCTCTCTGCTGTCTTCCCTGTGCACAGGGGGCCCTTGTCACACACCTAGTCTACCTGGGGTGGAGTTCTGATGGGCGGGTTTGCAGTGTGCGAAGGGCCCAAGAGGTTCTCGATAACCCTGCACATTTTTGGCTGTTGGTAAAGTTAGAGGCAACAGAAAGGAAGTAACTCTTATTCGTAAGAATATTATTGCATGCTCAATCACTTGGCCATGTCCAATTCTTTGTGACCCCATGGACTGCAAACCTCCAGTTCTTTGTCCATGGGATTTTCCAGGCAAGAATACTGGAGTGGGTTGCCATTACCTTCTCCAGGGGATCTTCCCAACCTACAGATTGAACTTGAATCTCCTGCATTGGCAGGCTGATTCTTTACCACTGAGATTATCGTTAGCTAGATTCTAAAAGCAGATGAGAATAGAAAACGAGAATAGAAAACTGTAAGCCTATCTCACTTGTGAACACAGATATAATGTCCTAAATAAAACACAGGTCCATAACCTGTTATTCTGAAATCTAAAAAGCTCTGAAACTGCAATATCTCCCATAAGTCATTTGGAGGCAGAACTTGAAGTGAAGAGAGGCCAATTATAGGCCTTATTTTTCCCACGTAGGTTAATTTTCAAAAGTTTGTAGCAGAAATTTTATGATGTTTAATTACAGCGATCTTCTCTAGATTTGCGTGTTAACAGAGTATGTGGTATATCCATTATTTTCCCTTTCTGAGATCCAAAAACATTGAAATTCTGGTTGCACTGTGCAGCCTATGAATTTTCCTGACCAGGGATCGAACCCATGCCCCTGAGAGGATTAATAGCCTTGGTAGGGAGACCAGAGGTCCCCAAGCAGCAGGAGGAAATGAGCTGCAAGTGGCAGACTCTTTTTCTTTTCTAATCCTGTGTTGTTATGGTGACACCTGATTCCACCTGAACTTGAGTGAAAAGTGAGTGAAATCGCTCAGTGGTGTCCGACTCTTTGAGACCCTGTGGACTACCAGGCTCCTCAGTCCATGGGATTCTCCAGGCAAGAGTACTGGAGTGGGTTACCATTTCCTTCTCCAGGGGATCTTCCTGANGTCCTGCTTCTCTTACATCTGTTCTCCGGCCAGCCTCCAGCTGGCCAAGCTCCAGTCTCAGGTGTCCTTGCAGTGCAGCGCCGGACACACAGCAGTGGCCTTCGTAACAACTTTGTGGGATGACTCAGTGGGTGCGTGTGCACTGGGAGGTCAGGCCCTCCTGCCATCACTGCTGGTTTAAGCCTCACACACTCTGGGGCTCCCCTCCAAGGCCCCTGACCTCCAGCTGGACAACTGCTGTGTAGCCAGAGTACATAGTTTAGCAAAGCTGGAAGGACCCAGTGCCCCGCTGTGTACAGTAATGCCCAGCTCAGTAGGGTACACTGCGGTAATCAGAAATAAATTGGATCACAGAAGTGCATGCCTCCCTTAAGCCTTTGGGAAGGGTCACACTTAGCAGGGAGCCTGGGGAGAGTTCCAGGAATCCAGGGGTTTTCCTGGTGACATTGCTAGGGGCCCAGGTCTGAGCTGTAATATTCCAGGAAAAGGTTGCCAAGGAGGAGTGCCAGGCAGTCAAAGGACTTTGACCATATCTAACACTGGGGTGAGGGTAGAGTTGGGGAGGGGAACCGGTTACAGAAAGGAAAATGTCAGGGGCTGCCCGCCACTTACCCGGGGCCTGACATGCTTCCTCTTCACGGTCCTCTGGACCTTCGCCTTGACCTCTGCCAGGAGCTGCTGCTGCTCACCATGGATGCAAAAGGGTGCTGTGAGGACTCCCCTGGTGACGGCTGCCACTGCAGGGGACACAGGTCCCATCCCCGGTCTGAGAAGGTCCCACCTGCCGCGAGCAGCTAAGCCCCTGTGTCACATCGACTGAGACAGCGCTGCTGAGCCACAGCTGCTGAGCCTGGCGCCACAACTCCTGGGGCCGCGAGCCCCGTGAGCCTCAACGGGAGGAGCCACCACGATGAGAAGCCCATGCATTGCAACTAGAAAAAACCCAAGCAAAACAACGAAGACCCAGCACAAAGGGTGCTAAAAATGGTAGGAGATGGAATTTCACTTCTGCCTAGCCCGTGCCCCCCGACAGCTCCTTTGGGTTCCCACCTCCAGGGACCAACACCCCTGCTTTGGAGGTGCCCACCCAGGGGCAGTGCTGATGGCTGGGAGGGACAAGGGTCTCTCTATGAAGAAGGCTATGCTCTCTGCTGTCTTCCCTGTGCACAGGGGGCCCTTGTCACACACCTAGTCTACCTGGGGTGGAGTTCTGATGGGCGGGTTTGCAGTGTGCGAAGGGCCCAAGAGGTTCTCGATAACCCTGCACATTTTTGGCTGTTGGTAAAGTTAGAGGCAACAGAAAGGAAGTAACTCTTATTCGTAAGAATATTATTGCATGCTCAATCACTTGGCCATGTCCAATTCTTTGTGACCCCATGGACTGCAAACCTCCAGTTCTTTGTCCATGGGATTTTCCAGGCAAGAATACTGGAGTGGGTTGCCATTACCTTCTCCAGGGGATCTTCCCAACCTACAGATTGAACTTGAATCTCCTGCATTGGCAGGCTGATTCTTTACCACTGAGATTATCGTTAGCTAGATTCTAAAAGCAGATGAGAATAGAAAACGAGAATAGAAAACTGTAAGCCTATCTCACTTGTGAACACAGATATAATGTCCTAAATAAAACACAGGTCCATAACCTGTTATTCTGAAATCTAAAAAGCTCTGAAACTGCAATATCTCCCATAAGTCATTTGGAGGCAGAACTTGAAGTGAAGAGAGGCCAATTATAGGCCTTATTTTTCCCACGTAGGTTAATTTTCAAAAGTTTGTAGCAGAAATTTTATGATGTTTAATTACAGCGATCTTCTCTAGATTTGCGTGTTAACAGAGTATGTGGTATATCCATTATTTTCCCTTTCTGAGATCCAAAAACATTGAAATTCTGGTTGCACTGTGCAGCCTATGAATTTTCCTGACCAGGGATCGAACCCATGCCCCTGAGAGGATTAATAGCCTTGGTAGGGAGACCAGAGGTCCCCAAGCAGCAGGAGGAAATGAGCTGCAAGTGGCAGACTCTTTTTCTTTTCTAATCCTGTGTTGTTATGGTGACACCTGATTCCACCTGAACTTGAGTGAAAAGTGAGTGAAATCGCTCAGTGGTGTCCGACTCTTTGAGACCCTGTGGACTACCAGGCTCCTCAGTCCATGGGATTCTCCAGGCAAGAGTACTGGAGTGGGTTACCATTTCCTTCTCCAGGGGATCTTCCTGACCCAGGGATCGAACCCAGGTCTCCCGCATTGGAGGCAGATGCTTTAACCTCTGAGTCACCACCTGACTTTAACTTCTCTCAAACCTTGAGCTAACCAATGTGTTTTTCTTATGGAAATGTTTTTCTTAAGCTATGTTAATGAAACTATGCCTTTGCCTTGGAAACTGCCTTTTTTCAAATCAGTTCTGCCTAAGACTCAAACCTTGAACTGATAATGGCTCACAACAAACTTCTTACTCATGGAAATCTTTTCTTAAACTATGTTGATGAAACTACCTGTCTGCTTGGAAATTTGGCTTTCTTCAGGATTCATGCCAAATGTTTTATTGCCAGGGATGACTCGCCTTGTGCCAATGCTATCTCAAAATGTGTGGTGTGGGCAAGGGCCTGGTGCAACTCTCTGTTTTGAGGCAGTTCTTTACCTGATTAGCAACCTGGTAACAGGCATATAACGCCTTGCTAAAAACTATCAGGGGGGCACTTTTTCTGCCCCCTTCTGATGTCTATGTCAGGAGCTTTCTCTATCTCTTTTTATACTTTAATAAAACTTTGCTACACAAAAAGCTCCAAGTGTTCAAGCCTCATCTCTGGCCCTGGATCGAATCCATCTCCTCTGGAGGCCACAGATCCCGGCATGTTCTTGGCTCATAGTAGCAAACTTTTACCCCCAGCAGTGGAAGCATGGGAGTCTTAACTGGACCACCAGAGAATTCTGGAAAAAAAAAAAGTTCAAATTCTGAAACAGTTCACCCCCACAACTTCTCAGTTTAGGGTTCTGGACTGGACTGTATCTCCCTCGAGTTCATATGTTGAAGCCCTCACTGGTCATGTGACTATATCTGAAGGTGGGGTCCTTAGGAGCGAGGTTGTTAAGGATGAGGTCCTAAGCCAACAGAAGTGTGGGCTTTTTAGAGAAGTTCTCTCTCTCTGTCTGCCTGTCTCACTCTCGCAGTGAGACTCTGTTAAGTGCTGGAGTCTGCAAGCCAGGAACCCGGTCCGTGACCCTCTGCTCTCAGACTTCTAGCCCCCAGAACTCTAAGAAAATACATTTCTGTCTTTGAAGCCATCCACTGTGTGGTATTTTGTTATGGCAACCTAAGCAGACTAAAAACATATCAAATTGCATTTATCGCAGGAATTCAAAGATAGTTTGATGTTAGACAGGCATGCCATGTCAATCACCCATAACTACACCATGGACCTAAGCCTCAGGGGGTTGCCTCTGCCAGCCTCTCTGCAGGGACAGAGAGACGTGTACCCCCAGGGCCCGTCCCTGGGTGCTGGAAGTTTAACATCAAACAGCCTCATGTGGAGAAGGAAATGGCAACCCACTCCAGTATTCCTGCCTGGAAAATCTCGTGGACAGAGGAACCTGGGCTACAGTCCATGGGGTCATAAAGAGTTGGACACAACTGAGCAATTAAACAACAGCAACAACAAATGTCGAAATCTTTCTAGTTTTTAAAATATAAAGAGAAAGATTGAGAACATGTCAATGAGAAGGTTGCTATATTTTTCAGAAACCCATAGAAGAAGAAACTAGAAGAAACTATTGTCTGCAAAGTAATGAAATCAACATTGATCACGGAAAATACATTTGTACATTTCAGTATTTCTACCCTCTTGTCCATGTATGAGAGTCAATTCCTAGGCAGGTTGATAAGTCCAGGTTCCCCGAGGAGGAGAGAGAGGTCTGGGGTTCTCAAAGAGGAGATAGCGGTCTGGAATTCTCAAGGAGGAAAGGAAAATCGTCTTTTTTTTTTTTCCTCTACATTCCTTAGTCTTAGTCACATAAAATGTTTTTTCCTTTAAGGCCAGAACTGATGATTACACGACAACCAACTCAGTTTAAACTCTCTACTAAGGATTATATAACAACAATGTATCCTGCCTGAGGACAGTTTCTCCTTCCTGAAAAACTTCTGACTAACTCTGATATTTTTGAATGTATATTGTGGGAGTGGGTCTGGTAAAATTTTTACAACCTTGAGACCTTTAGGTTTATTGTAACAACTAATTTAAAAATAATTCCCTTGCTAAAGACTAGGGAGCAGGGTACTCTCCATCCCCCTTCCGATGTCTATGTCAGAAGTTTTCTTTGTCCCTTTTCTTATTTTGATAAAACTCTGCTACACAAAAGCTCTTGAGTGATCAAGCCTGGTCTCTGGTCTCAGAGATAAATCTTCGGAGATCACAAATTCAATATTGTTTACCATAAGCTATCATCTTGGGGGCTTATCCAGGATCTTCAGGACAAGGTAAGAACACTCAGAGCTCTAGCCTCTCTGCTTTCTCAGTATATACATTTTCCACTTTACTAACTCTTCGGTGTGCTTGTGTGAGTGAATGACATGCCCTGCATGAAGCAAGTGATGAGCCCTGATCTGCTGTTTTGCAGTACCTCACCATGACTGACGGCAGCCCCTAAAAGGGGAGCCTTGTTGGGTGTTTATACCGACCTGCCAATGCCAAGGGAGAAGGCAATGGCACCCACTCCAGTACTCTTGCCTGGAAAATCCCATGGATGGAGGAGCCTGGAAAGCTGCAGTCCACGGGTCTCTGAGGGTCGGACATGACTGAGCAACTTCAATTTTACTTTTCACTTTCATGCATTGGAGAAGGAAATGGCAACCCACTCCAGTGTTAGTGCCTGGAGAATCCCANAATCCCATGGATGGAGGAGCCTGGAAAGCTGCAGTCCACGGGTCTCTGAGGGTCGGACATGACTGAGCAACTTCAATTTTACTTTTCACTTTCATGCATTGGAGAAGGAAATGGCAACCCACTCCAGTGTTAGTGCCTGGAGAATCCCAGGGACGGGGGAGCCTGCTGGGCTGCCATCTATGGGGTCTCACAGAGTCGGACACAACTGAAGCGACTTAGCAGCAGCAGCAGCAGCCAATGCCAAGAGACACCCAAGGTCCCCGCTAGGGAGCGACCACAGATGGGCAAAGCGTGTGGACCGAACTTTCCTTTCTCGGTCACATTTTCCTGGTCCTTTTGACCATTTCGTAATTGCATGGGCAATTAGAACTACTAAACTAATCTGTCGGATCATAGACTTTCCATGGACTTGTGATTCATGCCATTACTATGTACTTTCACTTAGATCCCAAGCTTAGTAGTCATGGGGAACCCAGGCTTGCCAGCAACATGTTCAGGAACTAGGCAGAGCTCTAGCTTCAGCAGAGTCTGTCTCCTGGCTGACTGCCTCAGGGGCCAGAGTCCTAAAAGTGAGTCCTTATCATAGCTGTGCCTCCAAACTATGTGGACGGAAGTGCTGCTAGCGAGCATGAGGTTTCTAAGAACAAAAGTCAGGAATCCCAGTTTGGGAGTACAGTGGGCTTCTTCCTTCGGTAGTACTAGCTCTTAGTGGACTAGATAAAGCTCTCCAGTGGCTTACTGATGTGACAATGATTCGTCTACTGCTGTTGGGACTGTACCCATGAGCGGGAACAGGCACGCAGAAGATAGATGCTTGCCCTAGGAGTGCTACCTTGGGAAACATTCCAGGAAACTGCTCGGGAAAATCAAACAAAGGCCGTGGTGGTATGGAGCTAGAAATCAACTCGGCATGCCCTCGGGCCTCCCCCCGTGCATCTCTACCCCACCATGGTGGTAGAACCGGGAGGGATGAGTAGGGCGCCTGCATCTAGAAGGGGTGGACGAAGTCCGGCCAGGAAGGGAAGCTGGTGGGAAAGGTGGAAAGTCTGTCTATACCCCCATCCACAGCAGGGAGGGACACCTCCGATGGAAGAAAGCAAAGGAGCCGGTTGCCGCTTTTTTCTCTCTTACAGATGGGAGCTGCTCAGAGTTCCAGACTCACACCCTTGGATTGTGTCCTGAAAAACTGGGATAAGTTTGACCCCCAGAGTTTAAAGAAGACACGTGTCTGACTTTCTTTTGGAAATCCGCACGGCCACAGTACCTGTGGGAGGGTGTCAGACGCTGGCTGGGTGGAGGGTCTCTTAACTGCGATACTGTTTTACAGCTAGACCGGTGCCATAGAAGACAACGGAAATGGGCAGAAGTGCCGCGTGCGTTCCTCGTTTTCTCTCTGTGAGATATGCCAGACTTACGTCCTAAGGGTACAGATTTGGGTGCAAAGCCTTCAGCTCCCTCCTGTCCTCTTACTCTGCCTCTGCCTCAGGGCTCACAGCTGAGCAGACTAAGAGTCAGGGAGTCCCTCTGGGAAGTGTTATCTTGGGCTCAATAGAAGTTCAGACAGGCCCAGTTCCAGTGCAGCCTCAGACTACTTTGGTTTCAACAGGAACTCAGACAGTCAAAGTAGAGGAGACACAGACAACCAAAACAGGATGAGACAGAGGATGAGAAAGAGGAAAAGCAGGTGTCTTTAATCTATCCCTGGGAACATATGTGAAGGGTAGCTAGAGGGGATGAGGAACAGCCACACAACTTACTGCTTCTTCAGGAGGCCCCTACTGGGGGAAATAACCAACCCATAAAAATCCACAAGCCCTTTTCTTACCCAGAGGTACAACAGATAAAGAGAGATCTGGGAGACTATCTAGAGGATCCAGAAAAGTACATAGTAGCCTTTACGGGACTAACTTTACTTTATGAGCTTACTTGGAGATATGTAATGTATGTCTTGGGACAGACACTGACTCCTCTAACTCGAGAGGTCAAGTTTTGGGGGAAGGTACTGCTTTTGGGGATGAATGGATTGAGGATGAGGCAAGGGGAAAGCGGGAGCATGAAATAGCTCTCCTCCCTATGGGGAGCCAAGCAGGTCCCATAGCAGACCCAGATTGGGATGATCACAAAGAAAAAGGGATATGGGAGCAGACCCACTTCGTCAACTGCATTATTGAAGGGCTTAAGAGAGCTCGAATTAAGCCTCTAAATTATGCTAAGTTGGCTGGTATAGAACAAGGAGAGAAAAAAACTCCCAGCCGATTCCTAGAGAGACTTTGGGAAGGCCTTAGAACGCTCACTAGTATTTCTCCTGAGAATGCAGAGGGAGAGACAGCCGTAAAAGATAAATTTCTCACTCAGTCAATTCCAGATATCCACCGTAAGTTACAAAAACAGGCGTTTGGACCAAATCAGCCTTTAGAAATACTGTTGCAGCTGGCTCAGACAATACATTACGGTGAAGAATATGAGGAGGAAAAACAGGAAAGAACCAAAGAAAAGGCCCAGGCTCTAGTGATGACTGTGGAAAACGTTATGAATCAGCCTGAAGAGAAAAGTGCCCAGAGGAGCCCGGTGAAAAGGGCCAGGCTTGCTAGTACTGTGGAAAGGAGGGGCATCTCAGACAAAGTTGCTCTCAGATGTCTAAGCCACCCCCTGCTCCCTGTCCAGTCTGTAAAGGACCACATTGGAGGACAGACTGCCCTGAGAGGTGTAGGCCCCAGGGGTCGGAGTCTCTGGACAGTCAGGACTGAAGGTGCCCAGGGGTCCCCACACAAGCTCCTGTCCTAATAATACCCCAGGAACCCAGGGTATGAATAACTGGGGGTCTGCCGGGAGCCAGTGTGAGGAACTCCACCCATGGCAAAGGTCATGAGGAAGGAGGCTTGGCATACGCAAAGGCACGATTGAGCCTCAGGAAACCCCCTGTTCCCGAGCATCTACCCCCAAAACCAGAGTCTGCCTACTTTACTGCTTTNATGGCCATTTAGGGTGTTTCCATGTCTCGGCTACTGTGACTGTGCTGTTGTGAACATAGGGGTGCATGTATCTTTTTGAATTACAGTTTTGTCTGAATATATGCCCCGGAATGGGATTGCTGGGTTATATGGAATTCTAGTTTTCATTTTTTGAGAGATCTTCATACTGTTTTCCGTAGTGGCTGCACCAATTCACATCCCCACCAACAGTGCAAGAGGATTCCCTTTTGTCCACGGCCTCTGCGGTGATTACTGATTTCAGATTTCTGAATGGCGGCCATGCTGGCTGGTTGAGGTGGTACCTAATTGTGGTTTTGACTTGCATTTCTCTAATGATTGGTGATGTTGAGCATCTTTTCATGTGCCTATTGGCCATCTGTACATCTTCTTTGGAGAAATGTCTGTTTCGGTCTTCTGCATATCTTTTGACTGAGTTGGTTTTTTTTGTTATGGAAGGAGCTGCCTGTATGTTTTGGAAGCTGATCCCTTGTCGGTCGCATCATTTGCAAATATTGACTCCCAGTCCGTAGGCTGTCTTCTCATTTTGTTTATGGTTTCCTTTGCTGGGCAAAAACTTGTACGTTTGATTAGGTCCCATTTGTTTACTTTTGCCTGTACTTCTATTGCCTTGGGAGACCTAAGAAAACATCAGTACAATTTATGTCAGAGAATAATTTGTGTATGTTCTCTTTTAGGAATTTTATGGTGTCATGGATCTATCTTTAAGTCTCATTTTTTTAACCTTATAAATAAATCCACTCAAATCTTATTCAGTTTGACTACATGAGATGAGATCTGATCTCTTTTCTGCAAAACTTTTACAGCTTTCTTCTATTCATTCAGCCCTTTGTTTATTTTCTTCTTTCCATTCTGGAAAAACCAGTCATACTACTTTATAATAAAGTTATAAAGTAACTTTAACTAAAACACATTAATTCCTCATACATTTCCTTACAGAAAATACATCATACTTTCCTTGCATACTTTTTATGCATAATTATTTCCCTTCAATCATATTGTTTCTAGTAGTTTTAATTACATATAGTAATTATAATTGTTAACCATTTATAAACTTTCTTTTACAGAGAAAACTAAGAAGTAGACAATAATGAACTATCTCTTACATACCAGTGTTCTACGAGCAGACTAGCAAATTTTTAAAATACAAACCATCTCACAATCTTTTGTAAACGTTTATTAACATAAGTGTCACACATACACATCGGAGCACTCAGAAATGAGGGACTCAAAGAAGTGTTTAGAACTTCGCTTTATATACCATCTTTTAAAAAAATTCATGTATTTTTCTTTTTTTCCTTTCATTTATTTTTCTTGGCTACACTGCGCAGTATGTGGCATTTTAGTTCCCCGATCAGGGATCAAACTCTCACTTCTGGAGTCGGAGCACAAAACCGTAACCACTGAACCATCAGGGAAGTTCCCCATCTCACAATTTTCAGAGACAAACGTTTCTTTATAGTACAGTTTTTCACATTTATTCATAGACCCAAATATGTTTAGCTTTTCTATACTATATAAAAACCAGGTGCCAAGAATATATGGGGTTGGTGATAATTTGTTCAGCTAATGGAGCTGGAGGGATTTAGAATACGCCACCCCAAAATATGCCAGTTTAGAGTAAGGATCCTTTTGACCTGAAGGCAAGTGAGAAACAGCACACACAGGAACTGTTCTCTGCCCTAACCCTTTCTGCCAAAAAGCAGGATGTAAAATTTCATTTGTAAAGGTGTTCTGTTTCCATAATAAGAAACTTGGTGACCTCACTTGTTGCTTAGTCACTAAGTCTAAAATAACAGTTTTACAGCCCCATGGACTGGAGCCTGCCAGGCTCCTCTGTCCATGGGATTTCCCAGGCAAGATGGCTGGAGTGGGTTGCCGTGCCCTCCTCCAGGGAATCCTCCTGCATTAGCAGGCAGATTCTTTACCACTGTGCCTCCTGGGAAGCCCAAAGGAGATGCCGTGGCTGCATGGGTCAGGAAGTAAACAAACCTTTAGTTTTCCTAGTCACCTTCCCCCAGTTATAGCCCCTAAGAACTGAAACCCTCTTTCTCTAATTACTTCTCCACAATTTATCACCCTTTATTAAGTGGATAAGCAACCAGTGTCTTAACTGCTTTTTGGGTTTTTCACTCCTTTTCTCTGAAACTCCTATACACATAAAATAAAAATTGTATGCATTTTCTCCTGCTAATCTATCTTCTGTTAGGTTCTGTGTAAGAGGAAAACTCTACCCAGTAAAGTGCTAGTTCTACCCAAGGGACCATTTTAGTCAAAATTAATGAGAACTGCCCTGCCTTCACCCTTCTAGCCACTCAGAGACACACTCAAGTTGCCTGCCTAACACTGCTATGCCCTGAGTCCGGATCCCCAGAACTGAGAGAATAAGACGTCCACAGCAATGCAAAAGCAAAAAGGGGTTTATTGCTAGCTCGAGCTAGGGCTCACGTCACGTCCAGCACAGTGGAGTTGAACAAGAGCCCTGAGCCCTGAATTACAGCAGTTTTTATACATTTGGTATGGGTTAGAACAAAGACAGGCAGTTGGCAGGGGCAGATTGGCTGCAAGGGTTTCTTAGCATCTACTGATTGGCTAAATTTTGCGCATGCGGGCTCGCTTAGGGGACTTTTTATGTTATCTGGGTTGGCTCCAACTAGGCTACGGGGAATATGCTGACTGGCTGAGTCTCAAGGTCGGGGGGACAATGATCTCGGCTCCTTCTGGGCAGTGACCCAGCTTCTCCCGTGATCGTAGCTCTGGCCTACTTTAGTCCTTGACGCCTGTCATGGCTTCTGTCAGGTCTCAGCAATACAAGTGTCCCCCCAGGTAATTAATGAAAGGAGAGAGCAGACACTGACCACACGTGAGGCCTTGATGTTTCCCAGTCACCTCCCACACACCCTGCATGGGAAGGGATGACGGAGAAACGGAGAGAAACAAATGGTACAGGACACGTGCGGGGGCAGAAACCCACATGAAAAGTAACGCACGGCGGCTTGGAACTCTGGCTCGTAGAGCATCCTCATCAAAGAACAGTCAACGTGTGGAAGGATGACAGGACAGAGGAAAGCCTTCCCAGGGAGCCAGACATGGGAAGGGAAACCTATGGGAGGAGATAATGGATAGGAGTGAGCTTTGCTTGTGGACTCCTCTGGTGCCATGTCTGGGCTGATATGAGTCTGTCTCCAGTAAGAGGAGAATTTACAACCTGCCTTTAAGTGAAAGAGGGGGAGGATAGAGGCCGCTTTTCTGCACTTCTGCCTCTTTATTGCCTTCAACTCTGAAGCACGTTTATGCCCAAAGGCATATTTTGGGGTGATGTTTTGATTTCCTTCGCTGGCTTCATGCTTAAGCTGTAATAAAACCACCATTTTCCTGCTACCTCTGTGCAGTTTAACGGGTTTGGAGATCGGCTTTTTATTGTTTTACACCTCTCTTCTCCGAGGCTGCCCTTGATGAGTTCTTGTGGGGAGCCCTCCCACCACTTGGCGCGCTGACCCCAGCCGGTGGCTCAGGCAGGCCCTGAGCACAGGCTCTGGGCTCGAGAGGTCCGGGTGCACTCCAGGATAGAGCGGCCGAGTGGAAACCAGGGACAGCAGGATTCAGATACATGGGGTCATGCTTGAGGGCAAGAGGACAGGACAAAGCAGCGGGAGGCTGGACTCCACGAGGCCAAGTTGAGACCAGTGCCAACCCGGCTTGGAGACCCTCGGGCTCTCAGTGCCCTGTGGGAGGGGCCAGCCAGGGTCAGCTGGGCAGAGAGACACAGGGGCAGGACCCGGGGGGCAGGGGGCACACAGTTGACCTCACTGTAAGCAGAAAAGCAGAGAAGGGACCCTCATCTAGCGTCATGTGTCTTTTCAGATAACCAGTTCGTCATAACTCATGCCTGGAGGGCACGGTTCTTTTCAGCCAGCTGTGGGTGCTGACGTCCGTGATCTGACATCAGTGTCCCTGCGCTGCTCCAGCCTCACAGTTCCTGAGGCCGCCTGAGTGCGTCTGCCTGGCTGGCACACTGGGATCATTGTTCTCAGCAGATGAAAACCAGGCCAGCTAGAAGAGGTCCATTCAACCCCAGTGTTTACACGTGAAGAGCCAAGGGCCAGAGCGACAGGAAGCGCCTTGCCCACATCGCAGAATAAGCTGCTGGCAGACTCTCGAGGCCTGCCTGTGGATCTCAGCCCACTGCCCAGGCAACTCCCTCCACCCTGCAGCTGCGGTAACTTACAGTGTGGCCATCCCCAATGGACACTGGGGTGCCTCCCCTTTGGGCTGCTGAACATGGATATGCAAGTATCTCCTCGAGAGCTTGCTTTCAGTTCTGTGGGATACATACCCAGAAGGATGACTGGATGATACGGTAGTTCTAGTTTTTTAATTAATTATGGCTGTTTATATTTAATAACTTCATCAATGGTAGACATTTAGCTATTTAGATATTTTAATTAATGCTGTAAAGAATGTTCTTTACAAGCCTCTCTGTGTACCTAGTTGAGTATGTCTCTAAAAGAAAGATCTAGAAATGTCATTGTTGAGTTGGAGGGTGCATATGTTTGTTATGAAATATCTTCTGAGAGAGACTGCTGCGACTGCAGTGGGCGCCGCCGCCGCCCCTTCCTCCTACGTCCCCGCCGCCGCAGCCTTCTCCTTTTCGGGCCCCTCCGCCACCTCTCCACGACCTAGGCCCTCTGTTCTTGAGAGGAAGCCTTACTCGGGCCCCTTGGCGGGCCCGGCGCGCAGCCATGGCTGACGGCGGGGGCGGCGGGGGCACCAGCGCGGTGGGCGGCGGCGGCGCAGGCCCGGCCTCGGCGGGGGCGGCGGCCCCATCAACCCGGCCTCCCTGCCCCCGGGCGACCCGCAGCTCATNTGCTCTTGGTGTGTCCTCAGGGGTGAGCTGCCCGACTGCATCTGTGTCACTGAGGATGAGACTCAGCTTCATATAACAGAAAGGGCAACGTCACTGTGGTTTCAACACACAGTGCTCTTGTTTTCCCATTAAAGGGATTCTGTCACGGGCTGTGGGAGACTGGCCTGGCTGCTGTGGGGTCACTGAGGACTTGGATTCCTTCTGTCTGTCTGTATCTTCTGCATCCCTGGGATGTGGCTTCCATGCTCAAGGTTGCCTCCTGCTCCCCTTGCACACACAGTCTCAACTGTGGTTAGGAGGAAATAGAAGAGAGGCTCTCTGAAAAAAATGTTTCTGGGAATATTGCGTGCGCACATGCTAAGTAGCTTCAGTCGTGTCCGACTCTTTGAGACTCTATGAACTGTACCCCACCAGGCTCCTCTGTCCATGGAATTCTCCAGGAAAGAATACTGGAGTGGGTTACCATGCCCTTCTCCAGAGGATCTTCCCAACCCAGAGACCGAACTCCCGTTTCTTAGGTCTCCTGCATTGCCAGGAGGGTTCTTTACCACTGGCGTCACCTGGGAAGTCCCTTAAGTAACCATCCTCAGCTCCAAACCCACCACCTATTCCCTTTTGGGCGATGCTGTGTCCAGCGCACTGCAAACCACATTTCCACCTTGCCAGCCGCTCCTTGTCAGTTGATGCCAAGGAGAGGCATGTGAGGAAGACTGCAGGGCTGGAGGAAAAGTGACCTGCCCCTGTCACTTGCTTCCCCATCCTGGGAGGGTTCCTGGCGACTCCCACCCCACCTCCAGCAGCAGTTATTCCTTCTTGAGGCTGCGGTTTGTAGATTTCCCAACACTGAGACCCACCTCACTGTGTCGCCATCAGCCCAGGTCAGTTTCTGCTCTGCGGAACTCCTGTTCAAAGTCTCTTTAAGTTTTTCTCTTCGTGCCCATGGCTTTCCCATGCTCATGGCTTTCCCAGTCCACCTGGTGGGCTGCCATCTCTGGGGTCGCACAGAGTCGGACACGACTGAAGCGACTCAGCAGCAGCAGCAGCAGCAGCAGCCTAGTTGCTTCTGGCAGTTGCTACTTACTTACCGGATACCTTAGAATGAGTTCGCTTCTTACCCTTTCAGTATCAACAACTCTTTATACCCAGTAAGCAGTTCTTACTCCAATTTCTGTGTTCAAGTATCAGATTTCTATCTCATGACTAGTATCCTGCTGGTACAACTCCCGTCTTGATTTTAACATAAGGGGTGACTGAGACACAGAGCAGCACCATAAGCTTAGCACTCTTATTCATCTGTAAGAACAAAGAGATGGTTTTCCAACTGGGCTTCCCTTTTTTAAAAAATAAATTTTTGTTGGAGTATAATTGATTTATACTGTGTCAATCCCTGCTGTACAGCAAAGTGAATCAGTTGTAAATATACATATTATTACAGATTGTTGAATAGAGTTCCCCATGCTATACAGTTGGGCTTCGTGGGTGTTGCTAGGGTAAGAGACTCCGCCTGCCAAGGCAGGAGACACAAGAGACATGGGTTCAATTCCTGGGTTGGGAAGATCCCTTGGAGGAAGAAATGGCAACCCACACCAGTATTCGTGCCTGGAGAATCCCATGGACAGAGGATCCTGGTGCACTGCAGTCTGGGGCCACAGAGTCTGACACAACAGCACACACACACACACATTGTATACCGTGTTTGTATTGTCTATTTTGTATAAAGCAGTGAGTATACCTCAACCCCAACCTCCCAGTTTACTCTTTTCCATCCTGGGCCTCCATACTGACACAGTGTAGCAGTTGTGTTTTGGCCCAGACACCCACATTGTAGCAGCGTGTCCACCTCAGTGTCTTCTTTCCTCTCTAACCTACTCTCCTGACACATGGGAACTTTCCGCCTCCCTGTCTCCCCATGACCTGTGTTCCTGCCTCATCACTCTTTCTGCAAGCTCAGACTCTCATCTCCTTTCCCTCCAGGGCTGGGTCTCACTGCTCCCTGCTTCTGCAATATTTATAATTCCTGAGGCACTGTCACCAGATCCCACTTTGGGAAACCCAGTCGTATGTGAATTCCACTCATTCTCATCCAAGGAAAACTCTCCCTAGGAAAAAGATTTCTGTTAGGAAAGATACTCTGGGCTTGTATTCAGAAATCGTGACGTTTGCCCCCAGAGCCTCCTGATAAGCAGGGAAATTTGGGAGACTTGTTTCCTTCCAGGGGAAATAAAATAAGCTTGTCTAGCAGAGCTCCACAAGGACCAACCGACCATCCCCAAAGAACAAAGGAAGTTAATCTTTACTGGAAATGCACCCCCAACTGCCTGCTGCAGCACCACAGAGTCTGAACTGTCACTGCTAAGATGGGGTGGTGAAATTACAAACAAGCAGAGACATCTAATCCAGAATGAACAGGACTGAGACATCAACCTGCTACGAGAGAGGCTCACGGCCTGTGGGATGACGGGTACAAGTGCCATACTGTCCCATTTAATCTGAAAGGGTTTTTTTCTCCCTGATTTGAGGATTTATTCCTGTGAAAATCTTACAAAGGGACACAAATACAATCCCAACATTTTATTTCATAAATCTTTGATTGAAAATGAAAGTGTTAGTTGCTCAGTTGTGTCCAACTCTTTGCTACCCCGTGGACTATATAGCCCTCCAGGCTCCTCTGTCCGAGGAATTCTCCAGGCAAGAATACTGGAGTGGTTGCCATTTCCTTCTCCAGGGGATCTTCCCCACCCAGGGATCAAACCAGGGTCTCCTGCACTGCAGGCAGATTCTTCAGTCTGAGCCACCAGGGAAGCCAAATCTTTGATTAGGTCCTGTTTATATTTGCTTTTATTTCTATATGCAGTTGCCCAACTTTCCCAACAGCTCTTTTGATCTGAGATTTTTTTTTAACAACAAAAAACAGATTAACGAAGAAAAACAGTGTATTAGTCTGCATGGGGGAGAAACCCACATGAAGAGTATCTCCAGTGGGCAAATGAATCCTGGCAAGGCGACCATATGAAGGAGAGGAAGCTTGCAAGCAGGGTGGAGAGAAGAGGAATTCATCGAAGAAGCTGTTACCACCCCTGCCAGTTTTATTGGCAGACCAATTCAATGGACATGAACTTGGGCAGACTCTGTGAGGGACAGGGAGGCTTGGCATGATGCAATCCACGGGGCTGCAGTGTCGGACACAACTTAGCAACTGAACGACAGGCCCTGGCCAGGCCCCATGACAGAGACGTGTGCTGGACAGAGGGGCTTGGCTGGCGATCACAGCAAGAGGAGCGGCGCTCCCCCGACCTGGAGAGAGGTGCTGCGGCTTCAGCCCCAGGACAGGGTGTGGGATTCTCACTTAGCAGCACTGCTTTTCCTCCTGAAGCACGTCCACAGGTCTAAACCTCTCCATACGGCAGCCTGGGTGACACAATTTGGAAAGTACATTCCTCAGGAGACGGGATTGGGTTAAGGTTTTTTATGTGGACCATTTTTGAAGTCTTTACTGAATTTGTTAACGATATTGTTTCTATCTTGTTTTGGTTTCTTGATTATGAGGCATGTGGGATCTCAGCTCCCCTACCAGGGATCAAACCCACACCCTCTGCATTAGAAGGCAAAATCTTAACCATAGGACTGCCAGGGAAATCCCGGAACTGGCTTTTGTTTTGTGTGCTTTGGGGTTTAGGAGCAAGTTATCATCAGGAGTAATCATCAGCCACATCCTTCACTGCTTCTGACCTAACATCCAAGCTATTTACCCAGTGGATGGTGACAGGATGCTCTGGCAGAGACCCGGGACCTGCCAAGAATAGAAATATTTGGATCAACATCTCCAAGTATGGAGCCTGTGACTTGAGCATGCGGAGCATAGTAGCTAATAATAAAGATCTAAAAGCAGACTTCCTGGTTCAAGGCCAAGGTCTTGGCAGCTGGCCGTCTGCTCCTATGTGTGTTACTTTCCCTTCGTGTACCTGTTTCTCCTCTTGTAAAACGGGAGGGATAATACTTAACAGTATGTTCCTCACAGGGGATGCTGCAAAGGATGAAAAAAATCATCCACAGAAGGTACTTAGTAGTCACTTAGTAAATGTTGGAAATTTTTACTCTTAGCACCCTCTAGCAGAACTATAGGCCCAAGAGAACCAATCGTTTTTTAAAAGAAAATCTTTTCCTGTGGCTGTGCTGGGCCTTTGCCGCTGCGCTGGGCTTTTCTCTAGCTGCAGCAAGCAGGGGCTGCTCGTCGCTGCAGGGCCCGGGCTTCTCACTGTGGAGCACGGGCTCCAGGTGTGGGGGCTGCAGCTGTGGTCGGGAGCTCAGCAGCTGTGGTGCACGGGCTCAGGTGCCCCACAGCATGTGGGATCTTCCTGGACCAGGAATCGAACCAGTGTCCCTTATGCTGGAAGGCAGATTCTTAACCACTGGACCACCAGGGAAGCCCCCCAGTGGACCCAATCTTGAAACCCCTGCTCTGCGACAAGACAGATCACCTCAGCCCTTAAGGTTTCCTGCCTGATACCAACCAAGTCCGCATCCCTGAGTGTAAAAACCAGGTCTGGTACTTATGTAGTGGGCATTCAGCTAGTTTGTCAAACAAATTACTCAAAGGATTTTATTTTTAAGCTTATATACACATTTATAAGCACATATATGGTATATTTTATATACAAGGTTTTGGTAGCTATTAAAGGACAGGTGCCTACTGGGGAATTCTTTTCTACAAGAATAAAGTATGGGGAACAGAGCGATGGAGGAGAAAGACCACATGGATATGAAGAGCGGACACTGTTTCCGTAATCAGGGACAGTATTCTCGCCCTCTCTTCCCTCCTAGGTGGTCACCACAGAACAGAAAATGTCTATCAAGGACAGAGTTGGTCAGGGAGCTGGTTTGCAGACAGTGAAGGAGAGAAGGTGTGCTGGGAGAAGGCAGCCACGGCAGCCTCGCCTCGAACCCCTGGCATCTCAGCCCTAAGCGTGGGCATCCTGGTCACTGTGGGAGTGAGGACCACCCCCACAAGCTCAGTCCTCCTGCCGCACCAGAACATCCGAAAGATCCTTGGTTCCTTCCAGCTTCAGATTCTGAAGGAAGATCAAACACAGGTGAATGCTAGTATACAGAAGATACAGGAATCAGAAAACAAACTTCGTGGTAACTACAAAGAACCAGGTTGGTCCCATGATTATTAAGTGCCATTGTCAACAGCAAATATAACCTGCACAATAAAGCTGGCTCCAAACCTCTGTCGATCGCTGGAAGGAAAACAAAATGCAAGTCTGGCTCCTGTGACAATCTCTGTAAAGGACCAATGGCTGAGCTGGGAGACTGGGGGAAGTGACAGGGCCCCAGGGGCCACGGCACATGTATGTCAGCCCCATCCATGCGTGGCCTTCCTTCCCTGCCCGAAACCTTCCCCTGGGTGATGCCTTGACACCGCTCACTCTCTCCCATTTCTGCACAGGCCTTTTCCCCTGCCTCCCACTTCCTCTTGGACCCTCCCACCTCATGGATCCTCCACCAACACTAGGCAGCTGTCCCCTCAGGGCTAGGCAGCTGTCAGAAGCCCTTGGCACACGGAGGCCTAACTGCACTGGGACCACACGCCCCCCTCTAGGTACTGGAGGTAGGCATGTGTACTGGCACACCTTCCCCTGTGGAAGACGGAGGGCACACACCTCGCCTCCCCCGTGACGGCTGAGGGGCAGCTCGTTACCAGGGGTTGGTGAGGAGTCCAGATGGGCGTGAAAAGCTGGGAGAAGGTGTCGTGTTATGGAGCATAAGCGCCATGCTCTGGCACAAGGTGTTGTGTGAGATTTGTCTTGGTGGCGCTTAATCTCTGAGTCACTGTGGATCCCAGTGGATTATCTAGTAACTGTCAGCCAGTGCTACCAGGGAGATCTCAAACAGTCCAAAGGTCAGCCCAGCAGGTCCTGGTCTGGGAACATCTCCTGATTCTTCCAGTGCTGAGCACTCCAGGGCCCCTTAGAGAAATCTGATCGTAGCAAAGCAAGCAAAGCCGTCTCTGCTGCTGCGGGAGGTGAAGCGGTGGCAGGGCACGCGGACCCAGGGAAGCCTGCAGTCACTCACGCTTCCCAGCGGTGTCTGCCCGGCCTCGGCCACCGGGGAGTCAAGGGA
>SJYV01012134.1:0-12435 GCA_006410875.1 Neotragus pygmaeus | reverse complement strand
AAGACAATGATGTCTGCTCCACCAGCTTCTCTCCACTATCCCGGAGTTTCTCACCCCGGCGATTAAAGAAGAAAAAAGAAACAGATCGAGAAGAAAGTAGCCAGCTATTCCTATTGGAAGGTGACACAACCTTGTACATGGAAAATGCCAGGAAACCCAGACAGACACACGCGTGAGAGCTGAAAACAAGGCCACAAGCCTGCAGGACAATATACGGAACCAGCTGCAGGGATCAACACGCACCAGCAAAGAGCAACCCAAAGACTGAATTAAGAAACCAGTTTCACTGGCAGTGCGGCAGCCGCGAGGCCTTGCGAGGCCCCTGAGCTCCGGCCCGATGCCTCAGGGCAGCGCCAGCGGGCATCCGTGGGGGCAAGAATGAACGAGAAGCGCACCTCTAGGGACCAGCAGCGACAGCCACCACCCTCTGCATTTAAAGCCTGGGGTTTGGCTTTTCCACCACCAGCCCCGGAGGAAGTCTGGGTGGTGGGGGACTCCGCTGCGCTGGGGGCTGGGGCAGACGGACGGGGCTCCGGGGTCGAGTGTCTGCAGCGGCCGCGGGCTGAGCTGAGCCTCCATCTTGACGTGGCAGCGGGCACCCCCCCAGGTGCTGGCGACCCCGGGGAGCGCAGGTCCTGACAAGCCCGCAGCCGCCCCTCTCCCTCCAGAAATACAGCCTCTGCGGAGCAGCCGGGGGCCTGGAGGGCAGGGGGCTCTGCCCGCTCCGCCTCCATGAGGGCTGCAGGAAGGAGGCCGGGGCCGCCAGATGGAAAAGCAGGGACCCCAGCTCCTAGTACCAGACAGACCCAAGGGAGGCCCAGCCCGCAAAGCACCCAGGGAGGCACCAGACACCCGCGCTGCCCAGGGTGATGTCCAGTAAGCCCGCGAGGCCAGCACCCCGGAGGGGCAGCAGGAAGAGCGAGGGCCGGGCTGTGAGCCCACCTGCCAGGGCAGAGGGCAAAGGGCAGAGGGCGTGGCTGCCCAGAGTCTAGAGGTGCAGACGGGGCAGGCCAGGGCTCAGGGGCCTGCTAGCGACTCCGGGTTCCTCGTCCCCAGACGGACAGCCTGAGTCCCAGGGGCCGCGTGAGGGCTGTGGGTGCTGGGGCTGGGCTGCTCCCCACCTGGAGAAGCCTCCATCTGTCTGTCCACCCTGCACACTAGAACCACGCGCGGCCTCTGGGACACCACAGCGCCTGGGGGAGCCCGAGGTGGCCGGCCCTGCAGAGGCAGGTGCCAGCGCAGGCCGCGGGGCCGAAGCGGGTGGGCGGGGGCTTCACCGCAGAGTGCCAGGCGGGGCCTCGGCCGGGGGCACAGGGCCAGGGCCTGGTTGGCGGGCCGGGGGCAGATGGCGAACACGCCACATTTTCGGCAGTTGAAGGGCTTGGTCTCAAAAGCTGCTTTTCTGCTCTGCATCATGGCCCTGCAGCAGGTGGGAACGGATTCCAGCCGATGGTGGAGGGGTGTGGGGGGCGCTGCAGGGTGACAGCCAGGCCCTGCCCGTGCCGCAGACCCCCGAGGCCAGGCTGGGTCCCAGTCTCCAGCCTAGGGGTGACCCCGGGTTCCTCCCTCAGAGCAGCCCCAGGGACACAGGAACACACTCTGAGCAAACAGCTCACCTGACCACCAGGTCTCCCTCGGGGGCCCAGAAAAGACTCAGACCCTGGCCCTGCCCCCCAGGGTCCCAGGCTGGCGAGGAGACAGCCAGAAAGGAGCCGTGAGCGGGCAGGCGGCCCCGGCAGGGGGGAGGCCCTGCTCTGACGCTCAGCCCCGCCCCACTGGCAGGGAAGAGCACGTGAGCCGGGGTCTGCAGATGGACCGCTGGGCAAACAGCCCTCCCCAGCCTGGGCAGCCCAGGGCCCGAGCTCTCCTGCTCAGGCCAGGGGCCCACAGGGGGACAGCTAGCCGCCGGGTTCCAAAAGCGCTGGCTCCTTCACCTGGGCCGCCCACCCAGCCTCAGCCCTGACACTCAGCTGCAACTGGTGCCCCGCAGAATAGACAGAACTGCCGAGGCCAGCGTGAGGGGTCACAAGGCCAGGGAGGGGGGTCACGAGGCCAGGGTTGGGGAGGGAGCAGGAAGCACAGAGGTTGGGGGTACTTTCCAGCCAGGCAGGGCCCAAGGCCCACCCCAGGTTTCAGACTGCTCTCTCGGAGAGGGCTGGGGTGGGGAGGCCGGCAGCTGGCCGCGGTGCTTCCAGGGCTGAGCACGGCCCTGCACACAGCTCTGTGCCCACAGCATCCTCCCGCTCACAAACTCAGCACCACAGTGGGGTCCCCGGCTCCCTACCCACCTCCCCCAAGGCCACGGGAAGGGCCCTGCGGGAATTGTGTGTTCACAGGTGCACAGGCCAGGCAGACGGCTCTGATGGGCACTTCCAAGGCCCCCGGGATGGAGCCCAACTCCTTGCTTCACCATTTGACCTCTGGATGCCCCCTACAACAAGCCTTCTGCTCCCCAGCCCTTCACAGGCTCCGTTTTGGAGGCCCAGCACCCCACTGTACGGCCACATCTTCCTTAGGTGGGGGGCCTGTTCTCCCCATTTCTGTCTAGAGCTTCCAGGGAAATTCACAACAGATGGGGGACAAGGGAGTTGAACCAGCTGAGTGCGCCACCTGGACCCCTCGGGGGTCGATGGCGCGGCCTCCCCGCAGGCACCAGCGCTCAGGGCCTTCTGCCTTTGTCTGGGAACGGAGAGTGGGCCGAGACCCTCAGTCCTATGAGGCGTGGGGGCTGCTGCCCACCAACACCCTCCCCGGGCCACTCAGGGCCCCTCCCCTTCCAGGCGTTCCTCTGCCCCAAGAGCGCACCAAGCCTTTCTGCACCATCGCTTTAATGGGCAGACCATCCGACGCATTTGCCCAAAGGAAGAATAAGAGCAGGGTTCTGGGCATCTCACCAGACGCTAGTACACAGACCATGTTTGTACATCTCACACCAGACACGTATCCATAGCACAGGATCGCACACCCCTCGGACACCCCTCCTGGGACTGCTCGGGGGCGGTCCCCATGGGGCGGGGCCTCGGCCCACGCCAACGCCCCCACACACTCGCTCAGAGGCGTCCCACAGCCGCTGTGGAAGATGCTCCTTAACGTGGAAGACTCCCCACGGACAGGCAAGTCCCGGGACGCTTCCTGTCACCGGAGACAGCCCCAGGGCAACAGAAAGGTCCCAACGGTCACTCAAGCTCCGAGACGAGGAGGACGGGGCGGCAGGCCATGGGCAACACGGGGCTGACCCAGTTCGCAGACACAGCAGGCACCGCAGTCCACGCACCCCAAGGGGTCCGCTCTTCCTCACCCACTTGGCATCTGGTGGGGCACGCCGCTGCGCTTCTGTGAGGTTACGATGCCGGCGCAGCTCTTCGGCCCGGTCCTCTAGGTTCCAGAATCCCGGAGGCAGGCCCAGGACGCCAAGACCTCCTGGGCACCATCTGGAGCTCCAGCACCCGGGCCACGGGCCACAGGCCACAGGCCACGTGATGCTGACGGGCGCGGCCACAGATGCTTTTCACCGTGAATGCATTTTGGTGGGTTTGTTTTTTTTCTTTTGGTTCAAAACAAAAAAAAACATGGCAGGCTCTCAGGTATATAAAACTTGGTAATATTAGACAAAAATACAAACTTCACCTTTACAAAAAAAAACAAAATCAAACAACACCACACAGAATTTCTGTTGAATACACGTAAAGCATAACATCTTACCAAAAATAAGAGTTTAGTTTCTGTCCAAACACTGGCAGCAGCAGGGAGCACCCCCGGGCCGCTGCGCGGGAAAGCTGGGTCCTCAGGCCCGGCCACGGCAGGCAGGAGGCTGGGGCACGGCATGTGATTGCTTCACGCAGTTCTCTCAAAATGGCTTAAATTAAAAGGTGGGTGAGACCGGGCAAGGAGGAAACACGTAAAGCCAGAAACATTTAGGAAATGGTGCATAGGTGGGTATACCATGTTTATTGTGATACATCGCATCCGCTCGCATCCTGCTAGGAAAGGTACCGTCCCACGGTCCTGACTGTTACAGCAGCCTGGTGTTATCGGTGTAGATGTCTTCCAAAGAGATAATTAAAAAAAAAAAGCTAGGCCAAGAGTAAAAAGGAAAGCTTAATAATCACTTTATGATGTAAAAAAAAAAATCCACTTAAGGCTCTCAGGGAGGTTTCTGGATAAGACTCAAACACTACGGCAAGGAGGTGTGGCTTCCCAGACAGTCTTGGCTCCTGCGTGCGCCTGCAGAGCCCGTGGCCTCCGATCGCAGCCTTCAGAAAGCAGGCTCTGCGCCCTCGACAGACGCGCCTGCGACCACCCTGGACAGAGACCGTCCGCCGCGACGGCAGTCCTTCCGCCCCTCGGGGCGCCCCTCCATTCCGGCAACTGTTCAGATGTTTTTGTGAGTGAGTTTTGTTTGTCGTGTTTCGTGTTTTGTTTGCTCTCTTTTTTTTGACAAGGAAGCGTCTTATTGTTTCACCGAGTGCTACAATACTTGCTTTGATGGCACATGAACAACGTATACTGTTTCTTTGTTCTCAAAGCGTGCATGGAGACAGTCTTCACGGAGGAGAACAAAGACCACGCTGGCAGTGAGCACCGTACATAGTAGGTTCAGGAATGTAACACGCCATGTACATCCGTGTCCCGGGAGAGGGCTGCTGGCTGATCTTCACCTCACATCTGCAGGCAGGAGAGAGATGGACACTGAGAGGCCACGAGCTCACAAGTGCCATGATGGCACGCACGCACACACGCTCCGTGGTAGCTCGCGGGATTTAAAGCCTTTGTTAAATTTTTCAAATCAAATATGCCCCATTACCCTTTCTGTAACATCCTGACCAGAACTGGCTTCAGAGCAAGCCCCATTCTCCCGTTGTACAGATGGGGAAAACTGAGGCCCAGAAGGGTTCTTCTGCTTTTCTCTTCACCTTCCTCTTTCTTCTGGCCTACAGCTTGGTGTGACTTCTGGTGCTCCGGCAGCTGCTCTGGGCCATGAGGCAGGCAATCCTGCCTCTGGATGCCACCGGTGAGACACAGGGGTCTCTGTGACTAGGCAGGGTAGAGGGAGCCGAGCATGCAGCAGCTCTTCCCTGCCCTCCACTGCCTGCCTGTTGCTCTTCCCAGTGTTTGTGCCACATGCCCAGAGCCCGAATGCCAGCAGGGAGGCGGGGATGGCTCTTTCCCTCTGGGGCCTCCGACACCAGCTGGCCCATGGAGGCTCAGTCCGGCGGCTGCAGGCCGGGAAGCACAGGCAGGTGCAGGCCAGCCCCTGCACGCCCTCGGGGCCCACAGCCACGGCCGAGCAGCTGGGTGCTGCTTCAGGGTCTGTCTAAGTGGGCCTTCCTCCCAGAGGAGCCTCCCGAGGGGATCTGGCCCACAGGCCTCGGACACTCCTGGCCTGGTCAGGTTCTGCAGCAACACGCCACTCAGCTGGGCCTGGGTTCCCAGGCACCTGTCACTAAGAGCTCCTCTCACAGCTATTTGTCTTGGATGCCGTGGCTCCCACAGGTCCAGGAGCAAGGACCAGGCTCTCCAGAGGCAGACGGTCCACCGGGGAGGACCGGGAAGGCTCAGCACTGCCGCCCTCTGTGACGACTGCAGCTGCCCACACCCACCTCCCTTGGAAAGACCGCTTCCCCAGGCCCCCTCAGANCCCACTGGGGAAGCGGCCCCGGCGGGGGGGAGGCCCTGCTCTGATGCCCACTGGGGAAGCGGCCCCGGCGGGGGGGAGGCCCTGCTCTGATGCCCACTGGGGAAGCGGGCCCGGCGGGCGGTCACCAGCGGTCGCGGGACGCATCGGCCCACAGCCCCAGCAGGCGCTCCATCTGAGACGAGCTCCTCTTGCTCCCGCTCAGGGCCGGGAGCCCCGAGTCCTGGAGCGTCTGCTCTGGGCCAAGCCCTTATATTCACCACGGAGACCAGCACAGCTGTCCAATCAAGAGCAGGGAAACCACCTGCCAAGGTCACAGGCAAGGTCGTCCAAGGTCACAGGGCCAGGAGGTCCTGGCAGGGAAGAGCCCACACTCCGCGGCCCCCAGCACGTGAGCCAGGGTCTGCAGATGGACCGCTGGGCAAACAGCCCTCCCCAGCCTGGGCAGCCCAGGGCCCGAGCTCTCCTGCTCAGGCCAGGGGCCCACAGGGGGACAGCTAGCCGCCGGGTTCCAAAAGCGCTGGCTCCTTCACCTGGGCCGCCCACCCAGCCTCAGCCCTGACACTCAGCTGCAACTGGTGCCCCGCAGATTAGACAGAACTGCCGAGGCCAGCGTGAGGGGTCACGAGGCCAGGGAGGGGGGTCACGAGGCCAGGGTTGGGGAGGGAGCAGGAAGCACAGAGGTTGGGGGTACTTTCCAGCCAGGCAGGGCCCAAGGCCCACCCCAGGTTTCAGACTGCTCTCTCGGAGAGGGCTGGGGTGGGGAGGCCGGCAGCTGGCCGCGGTGCTTCCAGGGCTGAGCACGGCCCTGCACACAGCTCTGTGCCCACAGCATCCTCCCGCTCACAAACTCAGCACCACAGTGGGGTCCCCGGCTCCCTACCCACCTCCCCCAAGGCCACGGGAAGGGCCCTGCGGGAATTGTGTGTTCACAGGTGCACAGGCCAGGCAGACGGCTCTGATGGGCACTTCCAAGGCCCCCGGGATGGAGCCCAACTCCTTGCTTCACCATTTGACCTCTGGATGCCCCCTACAACAAGCCTTCTGCTCCCCAGCCCTTCACAGGCTCCGTTTTGGAGGCCCAGCACCCCACTGTACGGCCACATCTTCCTTAGGTGGGGGGCCTGTTCTCCCCATTTCTGTCTAGAGCTTCCAGGGAAATTCACAACAGATGGGGGACAAGGGAGTTGAACCAGCTGAGTGCGCCACCTGGACCCCTCGGGGGTCGATGGCGCGGCCTCCCCGCAGGCACCAGCGCTCAGGGCCTTCTGCCTTTGTCTGGGAACGGAGAGTGGGCCGAGACCCTCAGTCCTATGAGGCGTGGGGGCTGCTGCCCACCAACACCCTCCCCGGGCCACTCAGGGCCCCTCCCCTTCCAGGCGTTCCTCTGCCCCAAGAGCGCACCAAGCCTTTCTGCACCATCGCTTTAATGGGCAGACCATCCGACGCATTTGCCCAAAGGAAGAATAAGAGCAGGGTTCTGGGCATCTCACCAGACGCTAGTACACAGACCATGTTTGTACATCTCACACCAGACACGTATCCATAGCACAGGATCGCACACCCCTCGGACACCCCTCCTGGGACTGCTCGGGGGCGGTCCCCATGGGGCGGGGCCTCGGCCCACGCCAACGCCCCCACACACTCGCTCAGAGGCGTCCCACAGCCGCTGTGGAAGATGCTCCTTAACGTGGAAGACTCCCCACGGACAGGCAAGTCCCGGGACGCTTCCTGTCACCGGAGACAGCCCCAGGGCAACAGAAAGGTCCCAACGGTCACTCAAGCTCCGAGACGAGGAGGACGGGGCGGCAGGCCATGGGCAACACGGGGCTGACCCAGTTCGCAGACACAGCAGGCACCGCAGTCCACGCACCCCAAGGGGTCCGCTCTTCCTCACCCACTTGGCATCTGGTGGGGCACGCCGCTGCGCTTCTGTGAGGTTACGATGCCGGCGCAGCTCTTCGGCCCGGTCCTCTAGGTTCCAGAATCCCGGAGGCAGGCCCAGGACGCCAAGACCTCCTGGGCACCATCTGGAGCTCCAGCACCCGGGCCACGGGCCACAGGCCACAGGCCACAGGCCACGTGATGCTGACGGGCGCGGCCACAGATGCTTTTCACCGTGAATGCATTTTGGTGGGTTTGTTTTTTTTCTTTTGGTTCAAAACAAAAAAAAAACATGGCAGGCTCTCAGGTATATAAAACTTGGTAATATTAGACAAAAATACAAACTTCACCTTTACAAAAAAAAACAAAATCAAACAACACCACACAGAATTTCTGTTGAATACACGTAAAGCATAACATCTTACCAAAAATAAGAGTTTAGTTTCTGTCCAAACACTGGCAGCAGCAGGGAGCACCCCCGGGCCGCTGCGCGGGAAAGCTGGGTCCTCAGGCCCGGCCACGGCAGGCAGGAGGCTGGGGCACGGCATGTGATTGCTTCACGCAGTTCTCTCAAAATGGCTTAAATTAAAAGGTGGGTGAGACCGGGCAAGGAGGAAACACGTAAAGCCAGAAACATTTAGGAAATGGTGCATAGGTGGGTATACCATGTTTATTGTGATACATCGCATCCGCTCGCATCCTGCTAGGAAAGGTACCGTCCCACGGTCCTGACTGTTACAGCAGCCTGGTGTTATCGGTGTAGATGTCTTCCAAAGAGATAATTAAAAAAAAAAAGCTAGGCCAAGAGTAAAAAGGAAAGCTTAATAATCACTTTATGATGTAAAAAAAAAAATCCACTTAAGGCTCTCAGGGAGGTTTCTGGATAAGACTCAAACACTACGGCAAGGAGGTGTGGCTTCCCAGACAGTCTTGGCTCCTGCGTGCGCCTGCAGAGCCCGTGGCCTCCGATCGCAGCCTTCAGAAAGCAGGCTCTGCGCCCTCGACAGACGCGCCTGCGACCACCCTGGACAGAGACCGTCCGCCGCGACGGCAGTCCTTCCGCCCCTCGGGGCGCCCCTCCATTCCGGCAACTGTTCAGATGTTTTTGTGAGTGAGTTTTGTTTGTCGTGTTTCGTGTTTTGTTTGCTCTCTTTTTTTTGACAAGGAAGCGTCTTATTGTTTCACCGAGTGCTACAATACTTGCTTTGATGGCACATGAACAACGTATACTGTTTCTTTGTTCTCAAAGCGTGCATGGAGACAGTCTTCACGGAGGAGAACAAAGACCACGCTGGCAGTGAGCACCGTACATAGTAGGTTCAGGAATGTAACACGCCATGTACATCCGTGTCCCGGGAGAGGGCTGCTGGCTGATCTTCACCTCACATCTGCAGGCAGGAGAGAGATGGACACTGAGAGGCCACGAGCTCACAAGTGCCATGATGGCACGCACGCACACACGCTCCGTGGTAGCTCGCGGGATTTAAAGCCTTTGTTAAATTTTTCAAATCAAATATGCCCCATTACCCTTTCTGTAACATCCTGACCAGAACTGGCTTCAGAGCAAGCCCCATTCTCCCGTTGTACAGATGGGGAAAACTGAGGCCCAGAAGGGTTCTTCTGCTTTTCTCTTCACCTTCCTCTTTCTTCTGGCCTACAGCTTGGTGTGACTTCTGGTGCTCCGGCAGCTGCTCTGGGCCATGAGGCAGGCAATCCTGCCTCTGGATGCCACCGGTGAGACACAGGGGTCTCTGTGACTAGGCAGGGTAGAGGGAGCCGAGCATGCAGCAGCTCTTCCCTGCCCTCCACTGCCTGCCTGTTGCTCTTCCCAGTGTTTGTGCCACATGCCCAGAGCCCGAATGCCAGCAGGGAGGCGGGGATGGCTCTTTCCCTCTGGGGCCTCCGACACCAGCTGGCCCATGGAGGCTCAGTCCGGCGGCTGCAGGCCGGGAAGCACAGGCAGGTGCAGGCCAGCCCCTGCACGCCCTCGGGGCCCACAGCCACGGCCGAGCAGCTGGGTGCTGCTTCAGGGTCTGTCTAAGTGGGCCTTCCTCCCAGAGGAGCCTCCCGAGGGGATCTGGCCCACAGGCCTCGGACACTCCTGGCCTGGTCAGGTTCTGCAGCAACACGTCACTCAGCTGGGCCTGGGTTCCCAGGCACCTGTCACTAAGAGCTCCTCTCACAGCTATTTGTCTTGGATGCCGTGGCTCCCACAGGTCCAGGAGCAAGGACCAGGCTCTCCAGAGGCAGACGGTCCACCGGGGAGGACCGGGAAGGCTCAGCACTGCCGCCCTCTGTGACGACTGCAGCTGCCCACACCCACCTCCCTTGGAAAGACCGCTTCCCCAGGCCCCCTCAGAGTGGAGGGCGGCCAGTGAGACAAAGCGGAAGTCACTGGGCCCCTGCACTCTTCTCCCCACTAGGGTCTTCCTTCCAGCCCGGAGTGTAACACGATTTCTGGAGCTGTGGCAGCCACCTCAGGCCACGAGGCTGAGGACGGACATCACCAGTCCTGAAGTGGGTGTCTGATGGTACTTTGAGACTGTCATACCTGCTCTGGTCTCTGCCTTATCTCGCCCTTATTTCTAGTGTGTTGTTCGCAGCCAAACACAATTTCCAATACAGCAACCAACAACCCTACATGTTTACAAAGCATTTCAGACAGGATCTATCCAGCCTTCAACAAGTCTCATCTGTGATCCCGGTAAGCCTCAGTTTTTCCATCTGTCAAAGGAGTGGGTAAGCTGTCTGTGTGATCCCAGCAATTAAACACAGGAGCTACTCCACTGCTGCCCAGGGAGCCCAGACCACCCCACTCCCATGATCTCTGCCTCCCGACCAACGAGGACCAAAGCCACAGCAGGCGCCCCGGAGCAGGAGGGGCCGGGGGCCAGGCGCCCCGGAGCAGGAGGGGGGCAGAGGACAAGAGCGTGGAGACCCGCAGCCCGGCCGGACAGACAGCGGAAGCTTGCGGACGGATCAAGGCCAATCAGGGCGCGTCCTCGCCTGTGGGTGATTCGCCGAGCGATCGGGCGCTACGCCTCCCACCCCAGGATGGCGGCGCGGCAGGCGGGTGGCTCGTACCTGGTTGGCCACGTTAGGTGGGTTTTAACCTTTTTCTTTTCCGTTTTTTACCTGACTCCCTACGCCTTCCTGTTGACAGAAGGGCAGGCAGGGTGAGTGGGCCCGAGGGAGGGTGGGGTGGACACTGAAGCAATAAATACCTGGGGTGTTTGTCTTTTTGTGAAAACAGCTCAGTGGCGCGGGCAGGTGGCCACGACGCTGGGCTGCTCTGGGCAGAGTCTGGCCGAGAAGGCCAGGACCCCGAGCGCCAACGCTGTGGCCAGCACCTGCCACCCGCCAGGGACGGGCCGCACCTTTCCAGCTCACCGCTCGGGCCGGGGCAGGAGACGGGCCCCCACAGCAGCTGGACTCCTCCCTCCAGGCGCGTGGCCATGTCCCCGCGATGCCCTCGGGGGCAGCAACCACCCCCCCGCAGGTCCCGGGCCGCACGTGCCTCGCAGGGACCAGCCGACAGGCCTCAGCTGCAGGCCCCGCCCCACCGCCGCCCGCTGCCTGCACGACTCACCCGCCTCCTCCTCGCGGGGCTCGGGGCCCGGGCTGGCGCCCGCGCACGTGCACTCCAGGTGGTCCTCCAGCCGCACCTGCACCTCTTTCAACTTCGCCTTCTTCCTGAAGTACTCCACCTTGGCCACCTGCCGAGACAGCAGCGCGGCCGTGGGCGTGCGGCGCAGGGGCCTGGGAGCCGGGACGCCCCGGCCCCTGACCTCCTCCCAGCGGGAAAAGTGGGAGCACCAGTGAGGATGCAGTGAGAGCCGGTGCAGCGCTGTGGTTTGGTCCGGTCTTAACCTGAGCCCAGAGGCCTGTGCACACCAGGAGAGGCCCTGAAGGATGCCCTCGAGCGGGAGGCTCTGGGTGAGGGAAGGGGTTTGCTTCCATGCTTCAGGGACACGTGGAACAGCCACAGAGGTCGGCAAAGGTGCGCCTGACCGTCAGCAGCCAGGGAGCAGGGCTGCTGCTCGAGACCCGGGACCATCCGCCCTCCGGCCCAGACCCGAGCCGCAAGGAGGAGCAGGAGGCGTGGGCCCCCCTGGGGCTCCAGACGAGGACCCCTGAGCTGCCCGACGAGTGGCCGGGCCCAGCCCTGCAGCTTCACCAGGGCTCCCAGAACCACCCCCAGGGACACTCTCTCCACCCCTCGCTCTTCGCCCAGGGATATGGGTGTGGGGGGAGCAGGGTTTGGCCAAGACCCACGTCCGGCACTCAGAGGCCCTGGGGAAGCCTGGCTCACGGGCCACAGCTGACCCGGGGCAAACAGGACCCCAGGCGGCAAATAGAAGCCCCAACCTGGGACCGTCCTTTCCAAGGAGCTTCGAGGCCAGGAGCCGGGGGACCCCGGGCAGGGGGTTGGCCTGCACGGCGGTGGCCAGGCTGCCCACCCCATAGGCAAGCAGCCTGGAGGCCCGTCCAGACCTGGACCGGCCACCCGGCCGCACAAGCTAACCAAGCAGAAGACAGCCAGTGGCCCGCCGGCCACGTGACGAGGCCGTGGCTCAGACGGTCAGGAGCCGGGCCGGGTGTGCGGACAGGCCAGGGGTTTCCCAAGTCGAGACCTCAAGACCAGGGAGAGAGGAGGCCTCGGGTAGGAGCTCCTGCAGGACGTCTCCACCTAGGCGGCCTGGGGCTCAGCTGCCCCTGCTCCCTGCCCCCTGCCCCGGGGAGAGTCCAAGAGCTGGGCATGCGGGCCATGTGGGCAGCCAGCCTCTGCCTTCCGATCTGTAAAGTGGGAACACAGGTCACGTGCACCGGGGGTTGCGGTGAAGGACAAACGGCTCTCACAGGAGCACCTGGAACCCGGGTCACTGTCCAGAGGCCACTGAGGTGCCTTGCACAGA
>SJYV01012132.1:0-14566 GCA_006410875.1 Neotragus pygmaeus | reverse complement strand
AAACCATAGCCTTGACTAGATGTACCTTTGTTGGCAAAGTAATGTCTCTGCTTTTTAATATGCTGTCTAAGTTGTTCATAACTTTCCTTTCAGTTCTCCAACCCGGGATTGAATCTGGGCCTCCCACGTTGGGAGCTTGAAGTCCTAGTCACTTACTAACTCGGTCTTCTTGGTAGGTTATGTAAATTTTGTATGCTTTAATTTCATCAGGGAAACCCACTTCTAAAATAGGGAAAAACATAAGCTACCTCACTGGTTGTTGCATGGTTTGAATGAGACAATATACATACACACACACACACACATATATATGTATATATATAAAGTTGTTATTATTATTATTATATATAGTGCAAAAGAACACTGTGTCAGAGGTCTGTGTTTTAGGTCCTGCTCAAGGAGCTGTGTGTCTTTGAGCAATTTGCCTTTCTGGACTGTTTCCTCATTTGTGAAACCAATGGGTTAGACTCTCTGAGGTCCCTTCTTTTCTTTTCATTGTAGTTCATTGCAGGATATTGAATATAGTTCCCTGTTCTATAGAGTAGGACCTTGGTGACCCATTCTATATATAATAGTTTGCACCGGCTAATCCCAAACTCCCAATCCGGCCCTTCCCTGCTGCCCCCGCCTTGGCAGCCACAGGTCTGTTCTCCTTGTCTGTGACTCGGCTTCTGTTTCATAGGTAAGTTCGTGTCATATGAGGTCCTTTTTTCCATTGTGGTAAATATAGAGAGCATAGCAGTTACTGTTTTAATATTTTTAAGTGTACAGGCAGTGGCATTAAGTTCATTCAGGATATTGCAGGATGTGTTCCCCAACCAGGGCCTGAATCTGGCTCCTGGCTGCAATAGCCTGGGATCCTAGCCACTAGGCCACCTGGGAACTCTAGTTTGATAACTTTTGAGGTATGAAGTCTGTTCTTCCCTGAGGACATGATTTTGTCCTCAGCAGCAAAGAAAGAATTCTGGGCACTCATAGTGGTAGAGCCTAGAGAGTCAGCGGCCAATTTTGACTTTAAAGAAGTTCTTGATCCTTCAGCAGAGACCCTGAAAACAGGACTTCAGATTCTTCAGGTCTGCTTAACAGGGCCTGGTGGAGAACTGAAGAGAAGAGAGACAGAACTGAGACTGAATCCGTGTGACTTAGTGTTAAGTCTCTGTCTGTAAGTCTACATACTTTAGTATTTTTTTTTCCTAATGAAAATAATACCCACACATAGAGTTGTTTTATAGAGGAAAAGAGAAAAATGTATGTAATGAAGTCTGATACTTAGTACGTGGTACTCAATAAATGCTGATTACTGTTCTTGAGAAGCAGCAGACAGGAGTAATGTTTATATTTGGGGGTGAAAAACCTGGCCTGGAACCTATCTCTAGGGCCAAGTCTATTGATCTGATCTTATAGTATATTCCATGTCCATCTGGCTAGCTAGATAATTTTATAAGTGGTTTTTGTGTGTGTGTGTGTGTGTGGGAAAGCAAATGTATTCTTTCACAGTTTTGAGTGTCAGCGTTCCAGAGTTTATTGGTTTCAAGCTAAAAACCATTGAATAATTTAAACCCATTGCAAAGTGGTATACCCATGGACACTACATTTTAGTATAATGCACAGATATGTAGTTTTCATGTTTTAAAGGAGGTTCAGGGTTTCCCTGTTTGTCCGGACTTGTTGAATCTGTCTCATTATTCTGTATAATCGTTTGTGGATGGTGATGCCATTCTGCTTAGTGCAAGCGGAATCTTGTTATACTGCAGTCAGATTTTGCCAACGATTTTCCTCGGTGAGTAGCTGAGAGACCCAGTTGGTCACATCCTCTGTTTATGCTGCATTGGAATTTCATGGCAGTAAAACAAAAGATATGACTATCCATTGCACTCATGCACATTCACTGTGTGCCTTTCCAAGCTTTGCTGGTGTTTATAATTGTTGGCAGAGCACCAGGGTCATGGATTGCCATCCACCCTTGACCATTACTGTGTATGTGATGGGCATGAGTTGTGTAAAGGGTGGAAATCGTCACCTGTGTAATCAAGGGTATAGAATGAGTCTGATAGAATCTCACAGTTTGCTTCCCACAGTCATGAATCCCACCTTTCTGGTGCATGCATCATGCTCAGTGTCTTCAGTCATGTCTCACTCTTTGTGACCCCATGGACTGTAGCCCACCAGGCTCCTCAGTCCATGGGATTCACCAGGCAAAAGTACTGGAGTGGGTTGCCATTCCCTTCTCCAGGGGATCTTCCCAACCCAGGGACAGAACCTGTGCCTCCTGCCTTACAGACAGATTCTTTAACCCATCCACCACCTGGGAAACCCTACCTTTCTGGGATTTGATCCAAAGCTATACAGGTGGAAAATGCTATGCTAGTTTCCCAGAAGTTCAAGATCAAAGTGATGTAGTATTGACTTCTTTTCAGCATGTGGTGGTAGGAAGAGCCAGAAATGTAGCACTATCATAGACTAGGAATTGGGAAGTGTCCCAGACACACTCTTCATGGATACAGAGATTTGAAAGCTGTGGCAAACTGCTTTTCTTCATTAATTTGCTCTTCAGTTAGGAAGAAGACTTTGCCCAACTCGAACGTTCATTGTTTTTATTTTATTTTATTTTATTAATTTATTTAGGCTGTGCTGAGTCTTCATTGCTGCAAAGGTTTTTCTCTAGTTGTGGCAAGTGGAGGCTACTCTAATTGGAGATCATAGGCTTCTCACTGTGGGGGCTTGTTGTGGTGAAGATCAAAGAGCAAAGATCCCAAGGACTGCAACTAAGACCCAGCACAGCCAAGTAAATAAAAAAAGACAGATCAGTTTCATACCTTATACAATATAAAATATAAATTTTAGATGAGCTGAAAATATAAATGTAGAATATAAACCTATGAAAAAGTAAAAAGTGGGGGCAATATTTGAAAAACCTGAGGAGAAGGGGGGATCTCTAATGAAACAGGGAACTCAGAAGCCGGGGGGAAAATGGACAGATTTGACTACCTCTGTGTTCATTATTTATTGTGGCAAAAGTCATAAGCATCATTAAAATATAAGCTTGGAAAAATGTTTGTATTACGTTTGATGATATGAAATCCACCCTGAATATTCATTGGAGAGACTGATGCTGAAGCTGAAACTCCAATACTTTGGCCACCTGATGCGAAGAGACGACTCATTGGAAAAGACAATTATGCTGGGAAAGATTGAAGGCAAAAGGAGAAGAGGGCAGCAGAGGATGAGACGATTAGACAGCATCACTGACTCAATGGACATGAATCTGGGCAAACTCAGGGAAATAGTGCAGGACCAGGAAGCCTGATGTACTGCAGTCCATGGGGTCGCCAAGAGTCGAATATAGCTCAGCGACTAAACAACAACCCTACTTTTAAAATAGCTCCTGCAAGTTGAGAAAAGAAAAATCGGACAAGCAGGGCTGTTGTGAGGGGGTTTCCAAGAGGCTAGTAAACATTGGAAAGCACAACCTCGTAGAGAATCAGATGTATAACAAAAGAAGAGTGAGATGCATTATTCAGTGTTCTCATGGGAAGTAAAAGGGATTGATCACCTCCAGTGTAGGGAAGACTGTGAAGTATAATACAATTTTTTGGAAGTAATCTGGTAGTATCTATTAAAATGAAAAACAGGCTTTTGACATAGTGATTCAACTTTGGAGAATCTATTCTACACAAGGAAAAGAATTATTCAAGTGAAATATGTATAAGAATGCTTATTATAACATTGTCTATAACAGAAGAAAACTTAAAGCAATTTTTCATCATTAATGGAGTAATTGAGGAAATTTTGGCATATTTATGTTTCAGTTCTTTTGAAAAAAAAAATGAGTTTCTTATATCTGTTGTCCTGAAAATGACTGTGATATTAAGTGGAAAAGAATGCAAAAGCAACCAAGCTATAGAGTAAGTTGTATTGTTTGATTGCTCTAAAAAGAAAAAAGAATAAACCTCTATTCAGTGAACAAGCAACCATGAAATAGGAATGTTTAAATGAAAACAGAGAGGAGAAGGATGATATATACAAATACTTGTGAATTAAGTCTAATTTTCTGAAAGGGTCATCAGTCAGCCAAATATTTGACGGTGTGTCTTTGGGTTAGATTCCCAGATGGGGGATTGTTGAATCAAAGGGTAAACACATGTGTAATTTTGCTTGCTGTTGTTATTCAGTCGCTAAGTTGTATCCGACTCTTTGCAATCCCACACACTACAGCATGCCAGGCTTCTCTGTCCTTCACTATTTCCCAGAATTTGCTCAAACTCATGTCCACTGAGTCAATGATGCCAACCAACCATCTTATCCTCTGTCCCCTTCTCCTCTTGCCCTCAATCTTTCCCAGCATCATAGTCTTTTCCAATGAGCCAGCTCTTTGCAGGTGGCCAAAATTTTGCTAGATGTTGCCAAACTCCTTCCAGGTTTTGTGCCATTTTGCATTTTTACTGGCAATGATTGAGAATATAGAAGGAGTATTTATTTTGCCGTGCCACATGGCATGTGGGATCTTAATTCCCTGACCAGAGCTTGAACCCCAGGCCCCCTGCATTAGAAGCTTGGAGTCATAACCACTGGACCATCAGGGAAGTTCCCAGAAGGAGTATTTTTAATATCACTGAAGTACAATGATTGCTGCTTTTCTGGGAGTATAAGCATTCTTCTGATTGTTGTTGTTCAGCCAGTCACCCAGTCATGTCCAACTCTTTGCTACCCCATGGACTGCAGCACGCCAGGCCTGCCTGTCCCTCACCATCTTCTGGAGTTTGCTCAAGTTCATGTCCATTGCGTCGGTGATGCCATCCAGCCATCTCATTCTCTGATTACCTGTTCTCCTTCTGCCTTCGGTCTTTCTCAGCATCAAGGTCTTTTCCAATGGAGTTTGCAGCAGGTGACCAAAGTATTGGAGCTTCAGCATCCTTCCAATGAGTATTCAGGGTTGATTTCCTTTAAGATGGACTGGTTTGATCTCCTTGCTGTCCAAGGAACTCTCAAGAGTCTTCTCCAGCACCACGGTTTGAAAGCATCAATTCTTTGGCACTATGCCTTCTTTACCATCCAGCTCTTACAACTGTTCTTTTGATAGAAAATGTCAAAGTCAACACAGGCAGATTATTTTACAGGCAGGGTATTTAATTAAATGGAAACATTGGTGATTCATAGTATGGGGAGGAATGATGGTTGACCTTTGGCCTGATAAAATGCTGAGGACCCTTGCTTTCTCTGCAGCTGACCTTAGCCATGCGAAGGGTCTCTTCCCCCTTTCCTTGGTTGGGTGGGAGGTAGTAAGCCTCAGTCTCTCAGCCATCTGCACCACAGACACAGGTTAGGCATGTACTATGTGCAAGACAGGTTGCTCTGAGAATCTAAATAGTGAATATTAAAACATTCTCTGACTTTCGAGGGCTAGCGTTAAGGTGAACAAACTCTTGCTTTATCCCTGGTTTGTGTTGTATGATGTTTCCTGTGCCTCAGTTAATCAGTAGAGCAACAGTATTCGTGTCTATAGACAGTTTGTACATTCGTAAACAGATTGTATAATTTTCCTAGTAATTTTAAGGATAAAGTATTTTATTGACCTGAAGGATATCTCATTTCCATTTACCTTGTGTCCATGCCAAGTCGCTTCAGTTGTGTCCAACTTTTTGCAATCCTATGGACTGTAGCCCATCAGGTTCCTCTGTCCATGGGATTCTCCAGGCAAGAATACTGGAGTGGTTTGCCATGCCCTCCTGCAGGGGGTCTTCCTGACCCAGGGATCAAACCCATGTCTCTTATGACTCCTGCATTGGCAAGCAGTTTCTTTTACCATAGGTGCCACCTGGGAGGCCCTTCCATTTATCTTATTTCCCCTAACTTTGAGCTTCCCAGGTGACACTAGTGGTAAGGAACCTGCTTGCCAATGCAGGAGATGTAAGAGACATGGGTTCTATCACTGAGTTGGGAAGATCCCGTGGAGGAGGGCATGGCAACCCACTCCAGTATTCTTGCCTGGAGAATCCCATGGTCAGAGGAGCCTGGCAGGCTACAGTCCATAGGGTCACAAAGAGTTGGATGTGACTTAGCACAGTTGAGTTCAGTTCAGTTCAGTCACTCAGTCGTGTCCGACTCTTTGCAACCCTATGAATTGCAGCACGCCAGTCCTCCCTGTCCATTACCAACTCCTGGAGTTCACTCAAACTCATGTCCATTGAGTCCATGATGCCATCCAGCCATCTCATCCTCTGTTGTCCCCTTCTCCTCTTGCCCCCTATCCCTCCCAGCATCAGAGTCTTTTCCAATGACTCAACTCTTTGCATGAAGTGGCCAAAGTACTGGAGTTTCAGCTTTAGCATCAGTCCTTCCAAAGAACACCTAGGACTGATCTCCTTTAGAGTGGATTGGTTGGATCTCCTTGCAGTCCAAGGGACTCTCAAGAGTCTTCTCTAAGACCACAGTTCAAAAGCATCAGTTCTTTGGCACTCAGCTTTCTTTATAGTCCAACTCTCGCATCCATACATGACCANAGTGGATTGGTTGGATCTCCTTGCAGTCCAAGGGACTCTCAAGAGTCTTCTCTAAGACCACAGTTCAAAAGCATCAGTTCTTTGGCACTCAGCTTTCTTTATAGTCCAACTCTCGCATCCATACATGACCACTGGAAAAACCATAGCCTTGACTAGACGGACCTTTGTTGGCAAAGTAATGTCTCTGCTTTTCAATATGCTATCTAGGTTGGTCATAACTTTCCTTCCAAGGAGTAAGCATCTTTTAATTTCATGGCTGCAGTCACCATCTGCAGTGATTTTGGAGCCCCCAAAATAAAGTCTGACACTGTTTCCACTGTTTCCCCATCTATTTGCCATGAGGTGATGGGACCAGATGCCATGATCTTTGTTTTCTGAATGTTGAGCTTTAAGCCAACTTTTTCGCTCTCCTCTCACTTTCAAGAGGCTCTTTAGTTCCTCTTCACTTTCTGCCACACACTTCTAATTTTACTGATTCATTTTCTACTTGATTTTATCACCCAGAAAGGGACAAAATCCTATAGACAGAAAGAGTAAGCCGATGAGAAGACCATTGGTCAGAAGGAATAAGCAATCTCGAATATAGCCTGGCATCTTTTGGCTCCGTCCATTTTTTGAAACATTATAAGACTTCAGGACCCAGATAAGACTTCTTGGCTCCCTCTCTGAATTGATATAAAAGTGGGAAAATTTTGATGTCATAAACCATAGATTAGAAAGTGGATTTCTGGTTGCAGGGAAGGAGGAAGAAAGGAATGGGGAGGGACTGCTAATGGGGTGGAGCTTCTTTTGGAGGTGATGAAAATATTCTGGAAGTAGAATAGCATAGTCACATTTACTAAAGATATTTTTTTAAAAAATTGGCTATGTTGGGTCTTAGTTGCGGCATGTGGGATCTATAGTTGTGACACGTGGGAACTAGTTCCTTGTCCAGGGATCAGATGTGGGGCCTGTGCATTGGGAGCGCAGTCTTAGCCAGTGGACTACCAGGGAATTCCCCACTAAAGATACCTTAAAATGAAATCTTATTGTCTATGGGTTATGTATAAATAAAGAAGAACTGTATAAGGAAAAAAATGAATCCTTACAGTGACTATCAGAACATTTAGGACAAGAAAATGTTCATAAAATATGAATTAATTGATAGATGACAAGAACTATCAGAAATCTTTTTCTAGATCACAAATCCAGCCACCATTTGTTGAATAATAAGACAGGAGGGAGTTTCAAGTAAATAACCTTACATCATGTGTAAGAAATTGTGCCCCAGAAGTTGTTTTGGTTAAGGATGAAATCCTTTATTTCAAAATCTCCCTTGTAAGCATGACTTTAATTTTACTTTCAGCATCAGTATGACGACCTGTTCCACAGTGGCTGCCCTGGGAATGATGCCACTCTGCCTTTATCTCTACACCTTGTCCTGGAACCTCGAGCAGAATCTCACGATTCCATATCAGAACATAGGTCTGTATTGGGCTTGTGACATGAAATAGTAATAGTGATGGTAATAATAACAGCTGTGTTTAGTGTGTGTTTGCTTTATTTAGGGGATTCTACATATATCTAATTTAATTCTCCACATAACCCAACAGTATAGATTCTATTACCAGTTCCACTTCTTGTATTTTCAGAAACAGGGGAACTCACTTCACCAAGGTTGTGCACCTGCTAAGTGCAGAACTTGATTTCTGACTCTGCAAAGTCCAAGTTCTTAACGCCTAGAAGTGTTTAATTTTGAAAATAAAGTCAGAAAGCTCACTTATTAAAAACAAACAAACTCTCCTTATATAATTCACTAGAAAGTAGTTTGACTCCTTGTGACCCACAGGTTGACTGCATCTCAGTGACTCTTATGAGACCTTAGTTCCCCCAGGTTCATCTGTCACATTGCCTGTGAGCCTCGACTTCTTTACTGAGCAACACAAATGATTCTTATTAACTGTTAAAGCATATCCACATATCACAACTGCACCCATATCTCCATCATCTCCTTAAACTCTGTCCTTTTTTAAGAGAGCTCTGTGAACTTACTCAGCTTGGAGGAAAAACTTGGTGAGATGATATGTCTATCCTGGTTTGATCAGAATCTTTGAAGAATGGTTAGAAAATGTGGTTCTTGAACTCCAAAGTGTCAATCTGGAGTTTCAAGGGCTTACAACCCATAGCCCATGGTTCAAAACAGAGCCACATCCTGATAGCTGAGGCCCATTGAATTTATAAAATTTGAATGAAATATTAATTTAGGAATCATAATTTTATGTGTAACTTCTTCATATTACTAAGATTTAATATGTTTTGTTTTGATAATATATAATAATAGGCCTTTATATACAATTTAAGCCCCAAATATTATAAGCAACTTATATGGCTTTGGCTAGTACTTGAAGTGAGCAGATTTGGAACGTGGCCCTGGAAAATGTCAGTATATGGCTCCTGTCGGGCAAGTAGACCTCTGCTGTACTGAGCCTGCTAAATGATGTATTGATGTGTTTCTCTACCTGCCTATGGGTAACCTAGTTACAAGTGAAGGTGTGAGAACTCGCTTTGGTTTCTAAAACAGATGGTGTGTTTGTTTTGCAATAGGGATTCTTTGCAAAGCACATCACTCATTGGCTTCAAATGAGAGAAATAATAGCTGTAGTTGTAGAGTGGTGACCCCATACACAGCAACCAAAGAATTTTGAAGACACAAAAGGGTCCATCTGTTTTCTAATCTTACATTTTCTGTTGTTTCTAAAATCCCATGTGCGTGTTGAAGGATTCTGAGCGAGATATATGATGGCATTCAGTGCTATCATATACCCTTCAAAGACTGTCTTTCAAAGATTAAAAAATTTTTTGGAGGTGGGTGCAGAAATAAAATGTTGCTTTAATTAAAGTTTTTATCTAAGTGAAACAGACATGAATTGTTGAGGCCTGGGAAGTAAGGGTAGAGAAAGTATACCTACTGTCTGACAGATGTTTCTTCTCTTCAGGAATCACCCTTGTGTGCCTGATCATTCCTGTGGCCTTTGGTATCTATGTGAATTATAGGTGGCCAAAACAATCCAAAATTATTCTTAAGGTAAGGAATCCCATGGGACATTTCAGACACTAAGACTTGACAAACAGATGTAGGCAATGACCAGAACAAACAGACCAGTAGAATACAGCCCACACCCAGCAATTTTCTTTACATGCCCTGCATTTTTGTATCCAGTCGCCTATTTCCTCCAGTCTAAGGCTTGCCTTATCACTTCTGTGGGCCCCTACATTCAGGCTTATGACATCCTGCAAAGCATGGAACTCATGCTTCAGGGGCAGAAAAGCTTAGGCCTGCCTGTGGACAGAGAGCGCCCATTCATTCATAAGACTTCACATGGTGCTCTCTAGCGAAGGCTGCTCAAAGCTGCATGAAATGGGGCCCAGTGTTTAGGATGTGGCTGTCCCTGGAGGAGCAGGGAGCAGCGCTGTCTTTCATAAGCATTCCTGGGGGAGCCTCTTAAGATGGAGTTTGTACACATAAGCAAGGACTTCTGACCACACAAATCACTGTCAAAATGAAATCATCCAGAATGTGTTGAGGAATGATGGGAACTGGGATCTCTTACCTCCTCTTGACTTCCCAGGGTTGTCTTTTTTTGTTTTTTTTTGATTGAAGTATAGTTGATTTACAATGTTGTGTTAATCTCTGGTATACAGCAGAATGACACAGTTTTACATATATATATTCATTTTTATATTCTTTTTCACTATGGGTTATTCAAGGACATTAAATATAGTTCCTTAGGGTTGTCTTTAGTTTATTGGAGAAACAAGCAAATGTCCTTGTTAAATGGCTTTTAAAAATCATCTGGCTTGAAAGAAGGCATTCTCAACAATGGTATCCCTCCCCTAGGATTCCAAGTATGTATTGTTTTAGAAGATATATGCTTTTACCCTTTTAATATATGCTGCTTCCATGAAGATTTAAAAAATGTTTTAGTTATTTTTTGTATTTAGAAAGAAAGAAACATTTGAAGCTAAAGAAAGAATTTGGAGCTAATTGGACTTTCAGCAAATGAAATCTCAGCTCCTTTTAGTGTGAAGATTATGCATTGGTTCAGCTTAAGCTTGGTGCTTTGCTGTACCCGGCAGAACATGCCACTCCATTCGCCTGCATGGATGCTCTTCTCCACTTTGGCGTGAGATTGAACCACTCCCACCCTTCCTCCAGCGGGTGGAGAATGAGAGAAGAGAGGGTGAGAGGCAGACAACTCAGTCGGGCACGGGGACCTGGGGAAAGGATGAAATGATATGCGTGAGGATTGCACATGGTGACTTTTCAGTAGGAGAAAATTTCCAGGGTGGCAGTGGGTGGTTATAATTTTGTTTACAAAACAACAGGAAGGAGTATGATCATGGGAACCTCTTCCTTTTTATTATTTTTGGCTGTGTCAGTTCTTAGTTGTGACACATGGGTTGCTCTCTAGTTGTGGCACACAGGCTCAGCAGTTGCCCTGTGGAATGTAGGATCTTAGTTCCCTGATCAGGGAGGGGGTCAAACCTGTGTCCCCTGCATTGGAAGGCAGATTCTTAACCAACAGACCACCAGAGAAGTCCCAGGAACCTCTTACTTTTCAAGAACTGTATTTTGAATTGCTTCCTTAAAAGAGTACCTAACAAAAAAAATAAGGATTTTGGCATTTCCAAATCCTCTACTAGTTCATCGGTGTCATTGGAGAAATATTTTCTATATGTTTGTAAAGAGCAAATTCAAAACCCTTTGGATATTCCATAGGAGTTGTGGCAGAAAATATTTAATAATGTGCATAACTATATTTTAGAGTATCTTCATTAAAATTAGGATACTTTAATCATTATTTTGGGATGTCTTCATTCTTTGTTCCTAGTCCTCTTTTAATTTTAGATCTGATTCATTTTCTTTTAATTTTAAATTTATTTTTAATTGAAGGATAATTGCTTTATAGAATTGTGTTGGTTTCTTCCAGACATCAACATAGATCTGATTCATTTGCTGGACAAGTTGCTTTTGGTAAATTTTAAACTCTGAGATCCCTCTCTTGGTAGAAAGTTCAGAGGCCTTTGTGTGTTGCAGCATCTTCGGTTAGGTGGAGGCCCAGTGTTTCCTGATTTTGACCCCAGAACACACCTAAGGTACACTGGGTTGTTTTTTATTTTGTTTTGGTTCTCCACACCATGAATCATTTAAAATCAAGGTTGATGCTGTTGCTGGGTGCAGAGTTTGCTGTGTACATGATGTGAGTGGGAACTTGGCAAGATCCTGATTTTTCGCCAATATTCTGGGTCTTGCTTCCTTTCTTGGAAAAAAATTTTGTTTAATTTTAATTTCTGTTGGACAACAACAGTATGAGAGTATTCATTTGGGAGAGGATAGAGATATCTGTCAGTACCTTTCATATTACATTATTGTTAGCTCAGGTGGTCTAATGAAGCATCGGTAAATTTCATTTGGCGGAGAGAAGCACAATAATCAATGCTGTAAGAAGTCTCTGGCAGTTGAGGGGGTGGTGGGAAAACAGTGGTGGATGGTCAGGCAGGACAGATCTCAGACAACAGATTCCAGGGTGGGGTTCGAGAGGTTGTGTGCAGAGGAGCTCAGTAGTGTTTTATACTCTTTGTGATGCTATCCATGGAATGTTTCAGGCAAGGATACTGGAGTGGGTTGCCATTTCCTCCTCCAGGGGATCTTCCCGACCCAGGGATCGAACATCTCTCATGTCTCCTGCACTGCAGGCAGATTCTTTACTGCTAGTGCCACCAGGGAAGCCCCGTGTGTAGAGGTGTTGGATGCTTATTAACAGATTTTCCCCTTATTTAACAAATTTGTCCTTTCCATGAAAAATCTCACTACCCAATTCTTCTGGCAAAATCCTCCACTTGAAAGAAAAAAGGTACCGATCATATAATAAGACTTTGGTTTGTGTTGAGCTTCCTTGAATTCTAGCTCCTCAGCTAAGTCACTTGACCACGTTGGGCCTCTGTAAAATGACATAGGATTTGGTGGTTCTCTAAGTCCTCTCTTTGTTCCTCTCTTCTAGGTTTCAAGGCTTTTGGAGCAGTGATGGACTTTGATGTTCACGCATACCTCTTTTATTGATTTCTCTTAGATCGGGGCCATTGCTGGTGGACTGCTCTTTCTGGTCGTCACAGTGGCTGGCATGGCGCTGATAAAAGAATTTTGGAATACAGACATCATTCTTCTGACGATCAGTTTCATCTTTCCTTTGATTGGCCATGTCACAGGCTTTCTCCTGGCACTTCTTACCCACCAATCTTGGCAGAGGTACAGTTAAATTATCCATGAACTTTTATAAAGAGGACAAATTAAACACACTGCTGTTGGCAGACTTTGTTGCCTGTCTGTCTGGAAGCACAAAGAGTTTTGCCTTATAAAGTGGGTGGAACAAGACAACTCACCGTAAAGACAGTGGAAAGATCACAGTAATTTTCACATAAATGAAAAAGTGAAAGTGAAAGTTGTTCAGTTGTGTCCGACTCTTTGTGGCCCCATGGACTATACAGTCCATGGAATTCACCAGGCCAGAATACTGGAGTGAATAGTCTTTCCCTTCTCCAGGGGATCTTCCCAACCCAGGGACTGTTCATTAATGGTGTCAATAGGCCAATCCTAATTTCACAAATTACAACTTCCCATCAGTTTGGCCTTGGTTTCAAACCACTTGTTGCAATCTGGACACACTTCTCTTCTTAGTCTGATAGTTTAAGAGGATGGGTGAGGTGGTTTCACTAAATATGGAGATCATTCTAGAGGATGAGCAAGGAGTCAAAGATTAAGCATTTATCTATTGTTTGTGCCAAATTTTTAAAAAGTACTATTTATAAAGGGCAAGAGGAGATAGGACAAATTCGAGAAATACAACAGGAATTTATCTTAAATATTATCATTACAATGTGAGGTATATAATATATAAATACTGTTGTTCTTGTTCAGTCATTAACAAGACTGACTCTTTGCAACCCCATAGACTGCACCATGTCAGGCTTCCCTGTCCTCCACTATCTTCTAGAGTTTGCTCAAACTCATGTGCCATGAATCAGTGATGCCATCTAACCATCTCATCATCTCCTCTGTCATCTCCTCCTCCTGCCCTCAATCTTTCTCAACATCAGGTTCTTTTCGAATGAATCAGTTCTTCGCATCGGGTGGCCAGAGTATTGGAACTACAACATCAGTTCAGTTCAGTTCAATCACTCAGTCATGTCCGACTCTTTGCAACCCCATGAACGGCAGCACACCAGGCCTCCCTGTCCATCACCAACTCCTGGAGTCCACCCAAACCCATGTCCATTGAGTCAGTGATGACATCCAACCATCTCATCCTCTGTCGTCCCCTTCTCCTCCTGCCCTCAATCTTTTCCAGCATCAGAGTCTTTTCAAATGAGTCAGCTCTTTGCATCAGGTGGCCAAAATATTGGAGTTTCAGCTTTAACATCAGTCCTTCTAATGAATATTCAGGACTGATTTCCTTTAAGATGGACTGGTTGCATCTCCTTGCAGTCCAAGGGACTCTCAAGAGTCTTCTCCAACACCACAGTTCAAAAACATGAATTCTTTGGCACTCAGCTTTCTTTATAGTCCAACTCTCACATCTATACATGACTACTGGAAAAACCATAGCCTTGACTAGACAGATCTTTATTGACAAAGTAATATCTCTGCTTTTCAATGTGCTGTCTAGGTTAGTCATAACTTTCTTTCCAAGGAGTAAGCATCTTTTAATTTCATGGCTGCAGTCACCATCTGCAGTGATTTTGGAGCCCAGAAAAATAAAGTCTGACACTGTTTCCACTGTTTCCCCATCTATTTGCCATGAAGTGATGGGACTGGATGCCATGATCTTCGTTTTCTGAATGTTGAGCTTTAAGCCAACTTTTTCGCCCGCCTCTTTCACTTTCATCAAGAGGATCTTTAGTTCTTCACTTTCTGCCATAAGGGTGGTGTCATCTGCATATCTGAGGTTATTGGTATTTCTCCCGGCAATCTGATTCCAGCTTGTGCTTCCTCCAGCCCAACGTTTCTCATGATGTACTCTGCATATAAG
>SJYV01012131.1:674895-692290 GCA_006410875.1 Neotragus pygmaeus | reverse complement strand
CTATTCAACATAGTTTTGGAAGTTTTAGCCACAGCAATCAGAGAAGAAAAAGAAATAAAAGGAATCCAGGTCAGAAAAGAAGTAAAACTCTGTTTGTAGATGGCATGATTCTCTACATAGAAAACCCTAAAGACTCCACCAGAAAATTACTAGGGCTAATCAGTGAATATAGTAAAGTTGCAGGATATAAAATTAACACAGAAATCCCTTGAATTCCGATACACTAACAATGAGAAAACAGAAAGAAAAATTAAGGAAACAATTCCATTCACCATTGCAGTGAAAAGAATAAAATACTTAGGAATAAAGCTACATAAAGAAACAAAAGACCTATGTATAGAAAACTATTAAACACTGATGCAAGAAATCAAAGATGATACAAATAGATGGAGAAATATATCATGTTCATGAACCGGAAGAATCAATATAGTGAAAATGAGTATACTACCCAAGGCAATCTGTAGACTCAGTGCAATCCTTATCAAGCTACCAATGGTATTTTTCAGAGAACTAGGACAAATAACTTCACAGTTTATATGGAAATACAAAAAACCTCGAATAGCCAAAGCAGTCTTGAGAAAGAAGAATGGAACTGGAGAAATCANTATATGAGCCAGTCATGGAAGGCTGTTCTAGGAGAATGATGTTTGAGCAGGTGCCTGAGTTACACAGGAGAGGGAGCTGGGCATATAACCTGGGGAGGAGCCTTGCAGGTGGAGGAACAGTAGGCACAGGGGTTCTGCGGTGGGACTTGAGTGGTTTAAGAGCAGTGTGGAGGCCAGGGTGGATCAACCAGCTGATGGACGGGAGAGAGCATCCCTAAGACAAAGGAACCAAGAAAGCAGGGTTTCGATTGTACAGGGCCCTCAAGGGCATAGCAAGATCTTTTTTTTTTTCCTCTTAAGCATGATGGAGGGTTTTGACCAGAAGCTGGATATCACTTGATTTAACCTGTTACATTTTTTGGACACCACTTTAAAAAATGTGAATTGCATTATGTAAAGAAAAGTGCATAAAACATAAATGGGCAGTATTATAGATTATTTTCCGAGGATACTCATGTGACTTATCTTTTAAAGAAGCCATGGTACATGCTGTGTGGAAATTAGACAGCAGACTTGCAAACTGAGGGGTCCAGCTGTGAGATCACTGCCGAAATCTGGGCCAGTGGAGGTCGAGGTTGGCGGGACCTGCAGCGGTAGCAGTGGAGATGATGGAAATGGTCAGAGACTTCCTGATGGCTCAGACGGTAAAAGACCCGCCTGTCATGCAGGAGCCGTGGGTTTGAGCCCTGGGTTGGAAAGATTCCCCTGGAGGAGGGAATGGCTACCCACTCTAGTATTCTTGCCTGGAGATTTCCGTGGGCAGAGGAGCCTGGAGGGCTACAGTCCATAGGGTCTCACAGGAGCGACTGTTGCTTTCGTTTTGACCCATTTGCTGATGCATTTGGCTGATGGGTTGGACATGGGGTTTGCGAGAAGGAGGGGAAGTCAGGGACCCACCACTGCTTGGCTGGAGCAGCTGGCACAGTGATGGTTTCAGACTGTCTGGGAGGCTGGGCGAAATCCCATCTGAGGATGCCTATTAGAAACCAAGTCAAGAACTTTCTACGTGCTCTGCTATACTTTTCCACACCCTATTTCTTCTCCTTTGGAGGTGCTATCATCTTTTACTCCTTAACTTTGTTTCTTAGCGTAGACTCAGAGGTTATTTATTATTCGGTGTCTTGTAATGTGTTATAAACCATCCCTTCCATGATTCATCCTCAAGTTGTTCTGGTTTGGTCAGTTACTGCCTCCTCAGGCTGGAGAGCTTGCTTTTATTTTTAATGATTTATTGAAGTGAAATTCTCATAACATAAACTTACCCATTTTAAAGTAAACAACTCAGTGGCATATAGCACATTTACAGTGTTGTGCAACCACCAGCCTTACTGAATTCCCAAACATTTACATTTTTCCCAAAGAAAATCACTTAACTGTTCAGTAATTTCTCTTCCCTAAGCCGTTGGCAGTCACCAGGCTACTTTCTGTCTCTATGAATTTGCCTTTTCTGGCTATTTCATATAAATAGAATCATACTGTAACACCTGACCTCTGTGTCTAGTTCACTTTGGGTAATGTTTTCAGATTTTATCCATGTGTAATGTACGTCATTCCTTTGTAGCAGTGAGCAATAGTCACCTTCAGTTCAGTTCAGTCGCTCAATTGTGTCTGACTCTTTGCAACCCCATGGACTGCAGCATGCCAGGCTTCCCTGTCCATCACCAACTCCTGGAATGACTCAAACTAAAGTCCATTGAGTCGTTGATGCCATCTAACCGTCTCATCCTCTGTCGTCCCCTTCTCCTCCTGCCCTCAAGCTTTCCCAGCATCGGGATCTTTTCCAGTGAGTCAGTTCTTCATATCAGGTGGCCAAAGTATTGGAACTTCAGCTTCAGCATCAGTCCTTCCAATGAACACACAGGACTGATCTCCTTTAGGATGGGCTGGTTGGATCTCCTTGCAGTCCAAGGGACTCTCAAGAGTCTTCTCCAACGCCACAGTTCAAAAGGATCAGTACTTCAGCGCTCAGTTTTCTTTATAGTCAACTCTCACATCCATACATGACCACTGGAAAACCCACAGCTTTGACTAGACAGACCTTTGTTGACAAAGTAACGTCTCTGCTTTTAAATATGCTGTCTAGGTTGGTCATAACTTTTCTTCCAAGGAGCAAGTGTCTTAATTTCATGGCTAAATCACCATCCACAGTGATTTTGGAGCCCCCCAAAATAAAGTCTGTCACTGTTTCCATTGTTTCCCCATCTATTTGCCATGAAGTGACGGGACCAGATGCCATAATCTGGACGGAAGAGGTGGCTTGCCTGCGGGGCATTTTGAGGAGGACTGCTGGGTTCTGGGCTGAAGGTGGCTGAGAGGGACCTGGTGAGCTGTCTGACGAGAGGGAAAAGCAAGTGGTGAGAGCCAGTGAGAGCAAATGGAAGAATACGGACTCTTGCGGAGAGATGCTTGGGTGAGTCAGGTTGTTGCAGGGTGCGAGGTGATAGAAGGAGAGATGACAGGATGGACCAGGACCCGGAGGAGTGTGGAGGTACAGGGGACGACTTCAGCTTGGATTGAAAAGATAAAACGCCAGGAGAAAGACCGGGGAAAGAAACAGGGCTCCTCAAGATAAGAGAAACTCAGACCTCCCAGATAAATTGGAGGAAGCCTGTGGTGACCCTCACAGTAGTAGAATCACAAGCAGGAGAGTCGTGTGAATAGAGGGCAGGTGGGTAACAGACCTGGGCTGATTCCTATGGAAGCAACTGAAAACCAGCTAAACCGGAACTAAGGAGACCACGTGTCAGAGCATTTGGTCTCAGCGCCAGTATTTTCTGGAGGACCTTGCTCTGTCTCTCAGGTCGGGTGGCTCTGCCACTTCTGTGTGCATCTCTCTGTCTGAACTGGCAAAACAGTCTTCCTGCTTCAGATTTATATGGCAGATGACAGGAAAGTGCAGTTCTGGTTTTTTTTTTTTTTTAATTAATAAAGCCCGGTGGCTCAGAACTCTCCAAATAAGGACATGCTTCCAGTTTTAAAAGTCACGTGTGAACTGTGGCTACCTTTCTTGGGAATCTGTCCTTAGAACGTGTACCATGTTAGTGCAAAACTACTGCTCAGGGAAGTTGCAGGATCTGGGCATAGCAGTTAAGGCCAGAGAGGTCTTTGTCTCTGTTGCCCTGATAATAAGTATAACCTCAAGGTTTCCAGAGCCATCCTTGTTGGATGTACTGTGTCTTTGGGAAGGCTTCTACTCTGTTCCCTGACAAATCCTATGGGCTTCTGTCTGATCAGGGTGTTGGCTAATTAGTTGTAAGTATCTGGACAGTGTAACCCCTTAGCTATATTTCTGTAGACTGGGTTAAAATGTAAGCCCCAGCACTACAGTGTAATTTTTATTTTAAATTGAAATCTAGTTGATTTACAGTGTTGTCTTAATTTCTGCTGTGTAACAGAGTGATTCATTCATACACACACACACACACACACACACACACACACACATTCTTTTCCATTATAGTTTCTCGCAGTATATTGAATATAGTTCCCTGTGCTATACAGTTAGAGCTTTGTTGTTTATCCAGCCTATTTATAAAACAGTTTGCATCTGCTAACCCCGAACCCTCAATCCTTCCCTATCCCATCCCTGTCAGCAGCCACAGGTCTGTTTTCCACGTCTGCGAGTCTTTTATTTCCTAGATAAGTTTGTCTGGGTCCTATTTTAGGTTCCACATGCAAGTGATATTTGTCATTCTCTTTCTAACTTACTTTGCTTATGGTCACCTCTGGGTCCGTCTGTGTTGCTGCAGATGGCATTATTTCATTCTTTTCGTGGCTGAGTAGCATTCCATTGTATCTGTGCCACATCTTCTCTATCCCCTCATCTGTGGATGGACATTCAGGTTGCTTCCATGTCTTGGCTGTTGTGAACAGGCCAGTACTGTAATTAGTATCTGGTAAGTTTGGTTTATTGTTTCCTGTTTATCCAGGCTCACTGGAGGATTTGGGGTCAATATCATTAGTGGAGAGATAAATGTAACTCTCATATCAACTTTTCTGTGTTATATTTATCATTCTGAACCCCATGTGAGGAGTAATTGATCAGATGAGCATCTTGGCCTTCAAAGTTAAAAAACAAGGCAGTTTATTTAGCCACAGGAAGGAAGGAATACAGTACCAACACAACGTGGATGAACCTTGAAAATATAGTAAGGGAAAGTAACCAGATACAAAAGGTCATATATTATATAATTACATTTATATGAAATATCCAAAACAGGCAAGTCCAAGCTATGGTTTTTCCAGTAACTGTATACGGATGTGAGAGTTGGACCATAAAGAAGGCTGAGTGGTGAAGAATTGATGCTTTCGAGCTGTGGTACTGGAGAAAACTCGAGAGTCCCTTGGACTGCAGGGAGATCAAACCAGTCTATCCTAAAGGAAATCAGTCCTGAATATTCTTTGGAAGGACTGATGCTGAAGCTCCAATACTTTGGCCACCTGATGCAAAGAGCTGACTCATTGGAAAAGACCGTGATGCTGGGAAAGATTGAAGGTGGGAGGAGAAGGGGACAACAGAGGATGAGACAGCTGGATGGCATCACTGACTCAATGGACAGGAGTCTGAGCAAACTCGAGAGACAGTGAAGGATAGGGAAGCCTGGCGTGCTGCAGTCCATGGTGTCACAAAGAGTTGGACTCGACTTAGCGACTGAATAGCAGCAACATATAGAGACAGAAAGCTGACCAGTGGTTGCCAGCATCTGGAGTGGGAAGGAAAAGTGAGGTGTGACTACCAGAGGGTGCGGGGTTTCCCTTTGGGATTATGGAAATGTTCTGGGACTACATAGTGATGATGGTTGCATAACATTAGGAAGACACTTAATGCCAGTGAATCTTCTTTAAAATGGTTAGATTTTGTGGGGACTTCCTTGGTGGCCCAGGGGTTGAGACTTTGCCTTCTAGTGCAGGGAAGGAGCAGTTTCAGTGCCTGGTCGGGGAGCTGAGATCCCACGTGGCTTGCAACCAAAAAACCAAAACGTAAAACAGAAGTAATGTTGTAACAGAGTCAGTCAAGACTTTAAAAATTGTCCACATGAAAAAAAAATCTTAAAAAAGGGTTAAATTTTGTAATTTAAGATAAAAATATCCCTAGCAGATAACACCGCTTATTTTCTCTTACTGCAGGTATTTTGCCAATGAACCGTTTGCTGACTTCCACCGGGTGGAGGGGCTACAGGGAGTCTACATTGCCACTCTCATCAGTGGCTCCATGAATGAGGAAAACATGAGATCCGTCATCACCTTCGACAAAGGCGGGACCTGGGAGTTCCTTCAGGCCCCAGCCTTCACTGAATATGGAGAGAAAATTAACTGTGAGGTATAGATGCTACGCTCTTGTCTGAATTGTTTTAAAAACACTTGTAACTTGGTTCTGCTCTTACTGTTCTGAAACTCTGCACCGAGTTATCTTGGGGCGCTGTAATGGACTTGCAGAGGCACCACGGGGTATTTTAAGTTTTTGAAGGGTACTTGACGTCTGTTGGTCACCATGTGAATTTGCTCTCTTGGGTTAGTTCATAGCTTCAACATTAGCTCATGCTGTATGTCTTTGGATGACATATCTTTGTGAAGCTGGACTCTTGCTTGGCAGTTTACATGGTAAAAAGCAAGTAAGAAAATCGGTATGGTTTAGGAAATGGTAGTAGTGGTATCTGCTTAGATTCTGAAGTTTGAGAAGCTGTGCAGTGCCTAACAGGTGTTTACATCCTATTATTAAGTAATTGTGGTTATGTAAGGATGAGATAAAAGTTTTATGTTTTTTTCAGCTTAAATACAAACACATGCAGTATTATTTCAAACTGTTGCTGCTAAATTATTAGGACATGTACTTATGGTTGTTTGGACTTAACCGTGGTAAAAAACAAATATCAGTATTTCTTCTGATCTGAGGCTATTATAAAAATAATTTACTGAGACACTGGTTGCGTTGGGAACCTAGAAAGTTTGGGAACCCTTGCCATACGTTATTATTTCTGAGGAATGTCTTATAAAATTCTTCCCTGATTATAATTTAGGATTCTACCATTTTCCTTACCTGTGGCTTCATCTAAAAAGCTCATGATCCTCAAATGTGTTATTTGGCCTCATTCAGGTTTCCCATTCACCCAAGNGTTATTATTTCTGAGGAATGTCTTATAAAATTCTTCCCTGATTATAATTTAGGATTCTACCATTTTCCTTAACTGTGGCTTCATCTAAAAAGCTCATGATCCTCAAATGTGTTATTTGGCCTCATTCAGGTTTCCCATTCACCCAAGCAGCCGCTTCCATTTTCCTGGAAAGAAGTCAGTGACCGTGATCCCTGGCTTTATATGATGCCCTACACTTCCATTTTCTTTTTCTTTTAGAAAAAATTTTTTTTTTTTTTTTTGTCTGTGCTAAGTCTCAGTTGTGACATGTGGGATCTAGTTCCCTGACAAGGAATCAAATGCCTGCCCCCTGCACTGGCGTGCAGATGTTAAACACTGGACCGCTGGGACCCCCGTCCTTATTTTAAGACAAATATTCGTTAGAGAAATCCTTTTGTTATAGAAGTAAGTATATCTAGCAAGTCGTATCAGTTTTGATCTGTAAAATAAGCACAAATAGAGACACCCTATCTAGAATACTAGACGAGGCTAAGTAACATTTGACAGCTTCTGGCTGGAGAATTGGGCATGACCTGATCCTATAGCAAAAGACCTTGTTTGCAGAACCATTGAAATGTGAACCTAAGTACTGGAGGCCAGTTGGAATAACTTCAAGTCTTGCAGAGGACACCTGAAGACTTTCTGTACAAATGCAGACCACGTAAAGAAATTCCATGTGGATCTTTTGGTGTTTCTCTCTCAGATGTTGTACATCTGGAAGTGTATCAGTAGGACTTTCTGACTTCTGAGTCGTGGTTTTCCTTCTGACTGAGTTGCTTAAATCATATTTGAAATGCATCTCCAGTGACTTAGAAAATAAATACTGTGAAATCATTTCATTTCTCTGAGTGACGTGAGAGACATGCTGGATAACACAGAGAGGGATAGCTTTCACATCTACTTAAGTTGGCGTCNCGCAAATTAATGTGCATTTCCTTCCCTCTCATTTCCTCTAAGATGACTACAGGAAAGCAGAACCCAGAGAAAGCAAAGAACTGACAAACTCGTTCTCCATCACACACTCCTCTGAGCTACGAATCCTCCATCACACCAGGCCCTGGCATCAAGGCCTTCAAGGGCCACCTCCTCCCCACGGCCCTTCAAGGGCCACCTCCTCCCCACGATGACCCAGCTCACACCGACCTTTCCTATGGTTCTCTATGTCCTCACACACGCTGCACACTCAGGTCTTTGTACATGGCTTCTTCCCCTGCTCTGTTCTCGGACTCTCCAACCCATCTGTTTCTAAAAGGGTGAGACTCCAATCCTGTCCCCTTACGGAACCTCGCCATCTGTGAGCAACACAGCAGGTACTTAATGAGTAACTGCTGCCATCCCTGCCCTCCCATTCCTTCAGCACGGGCACACTGAGCCCATTGACTCTGGCTCCAAACCTCTCTGCCAATCCTTCTCCACGTCAAGCAAATTAAAGCTCCCATTCAGCTCCACTTCAACAAGTGAAGAGGGAAAAAACAGACCAAGATGCCCAAAGCATAAAGACTAATCTAGAAAGTGACTCCAGGGAGCCTGCATCAAATATCCTCCCCCATCACCCTCCCCCTGACCTCTGCCTGAGGACAGCAGCACTCCCCGGCCCCCCACTGCGGACCCCACTCACATTAATAGGATGTCTTGTGACAAACTGGGCTGCTCGCATGGGCTTCCGGCCAAAGGAGACCCAGAGCTGGACAGAGGATGGTTGTGGACTGCCGAAGAGATGCTGCCAAGGAAAAGGAGGAGAAAAACATCAACTGCACCATATGATAATCATTCAGAACAAGTGTAAAAGGAAACAGGACAGTCAGATCCCTCTGATTCTACTAAAAACACTAAATAGTGTGACCACAAATGCACATTTTGCAACGTTTGCCGTCACTGGGCAGCCTGGGCTGTACCACTATATCCTAGATACCTGGCCTGCAATAGATACAGACACTCCAGGCAGTATATGAAGAGAAAGGACACAGTGTGAAGGAAGAACTTGAGCTTGGGGAGGGGGGCGGGGGCTGCCAAAGCTTAAGCAGAGAGCGAAAGGGAGAGGGCTGTGTGATGAGGCTGGAGAGACAAGCTGGGTGGAACATACAGCCCCCAAACCACCAGAGGGTGACGTCCGCCACACAGCTGATATGCATACAAAACACACCCTCTTCCCCTTGCTATTTCTAGATCCGAAGGATCCCCGAGTCACAGGGCTTTAACTTTTACCAACAGTTGAGGGAATTGTCACTGATTTATTTTTCAGTCTGTTAATCCTACTCATTGATTAGAGTCTCTTGCTACAATATATTTTCTTTGGTAGAGACACAGTACATGGGATGCTGACCACACACGTGACGCTGGTCACACTGTCTTTCAGGGATACTAATCACAGCTGGGAGCTTGCTCATGTGTCTAAAAGCGCTAGATTCAGACTTAGCTCTCAATTTCTCTATGTTCCAATTTCTGTGTGTTTAGTCGCTCAGTCGTGTCCGACTCTTTGAGACCCCATGTACTGCAGCCCATCAGGCTCCGCTGTCCATGGGGATTCTCTAGGCAAGAAAAATGGAGTGGGTTGCCAGTCCCTGCTCCAGGGGATCTTCCCAACCCAGGGATCGAACCCAGGTCTCCCACATTGCAGGTGGATTTTTTACCATCTGAGCTACCAGGGAAGCCTAGGTTCCAGTGTATCCCTCTATAAATTGAGAAGCTGATTTGAATGAGGACATTGGGTATGGGTATGGGTTTAAATGATCCAGGAACCCCATAAATATATATGCAAATTTTCCATGTGGATGCACTCACTCACTTTGCTGGGAGGATATATACATTTTAGAAGTTTATCAAAAAGGCCAGTGATCCAAAAAAGAATAGGAAACACTGCAAAGGCTCTAAATGTCTCTTTCCAGTTCTACAAGTCTGTGACCAGAAACTGAAGGCCAATTATTGCACATCTAGGAGAACAGACAGGGAGGCCCATCCTCGTGTGGACATCCTCACGGGCATGACTGTCATCTGACTGGAATGCCGGGATCCTCAGCCAGAAACGGTGAGTTTGGCTTCACTTATCCTCGACTATGTGGCTACTGTTTATCACAGATTTTTAATGCCTACAGAGTACAGAAGATTTCAAGTTTTCCTTTTTTTTTTGATGTCATGTTTTCTTCACTGTAATATGACAACTGCTAAATACTCCCTGCTCATGGATGTCTAACAAATCTTGTGAAGAGCAAGCTGATGAAGGTGAAGTTGTTTTCTATTCACCTGAGCAGCTGAATGTACACACACACACACATACATTTTTTTCCAAGCCACCACTGAACATTGGTTAAAAGCAGTTTGTTTTAAAGAAGCCAGGCAGAGTACAGAAGACTGCCTTCCCAAAACGGCACCNAACAACTGTGAATTTGTGTAAACATTCCAAAATGGCAAGTTCCACGAGGATAAAGTGGTGTCTGTTTTGTCACTTCATTACCTCTCGGACTAACAGCATTTAGTATGGACACTGGGTGCTCAGTAAGGGTTTGCTGAATCCATCAGCAAATTGTAACGTAGTGGTATCATGTCTGAACCTAGTCACTTACTTTTCTTTGCGTGCTGTTGAAGGTTTAAGTCAAGCCCGTCCCCCCATCACTGGGTCCTTCATCTCATTCTGTGCTCTGGCACATTCTGTGCTGTGGAGGGAAGCTGTGTCTGCGTTAAGTTCGTGTGACTAAATTTGGGTCTTCAGGAATCAATTATACCGGTTCTGAAGGGCTAGAACTCTAGTTCAAAAATGCTAACTCAGCCTTGGACATTAGAGAATTTCCAAACTTGTAAAACAAAGAAGTGTTTTTTCCCTCAGCAGGGAGACAGGCATCTGTCTGTAGGTCTCGTTCTGTAGGTGCTGCTGTCCGTGACACTCTGCTGTGCGTGTGGGGAGCTGCTGGGGAGAACCCCCCAGATCTCCTGCCAGCNTTGTAAAACAAAGAAGTGTTTTTTCCCTCAGCAGGGAGACAGGCATCTGTCTGTAGGTCTCGTTCTGTAGGTGCTGCTGTCCGTGACACTCTGCTGTGCGTGTGGGGAGCTGCTGGGGAGAACCCCCCAGATCTCCTGCCAGCCGGGCGTGACCTCAGGAGGGCGGAGGGGTTGTCAGCAGAGCCAGCAGGCAGCTCCCATCCTCACCGTGCCCTTCCTGGGAATGCGACTTGGGCTCTTTCATAGAGAAATACTCTGTACGTGAAGCAGCAGTCATGCCCAACATTTATTTGGGTCTTTGCAGTTTATAGAGGCCTGTCATGTACCTTATCTCATTTGGGGTGGGGCTCACCATTCCTCCAGCTGAGAGATGTAGGACCCAGACATCGTGTGTGTGTGTGTGTGTGTGTGTGTGTGTGNACATTTATTTGGGTCTTTGCAGTTTATAGAGGCCTGTCATGTACCTTATCTCATTTGGGGTGGGGCTCACCATTCCTCCAGCTGAGAGATGTAGGACCCAGACATCGTGTGTGTGTGTGTGTGTGTGTGTGTGTGTGTGTGTGAGTGAGAGAAAGAGAGGGAGAAAGAGAGACAGAGATACAGCTCTACAGCATGGTAGAGAACATAATTCTGTATTTGGATGAAGGAGACTGTTAAGTCCAGAGTAGTTAAAACCGTGTGAACAGTTTGGAATTTTGGGGGCATCCTTGTCCCGCCCCCACGGGAACGATTAGCAGCGGTTTTCCTCTTCCCTGGAGCCGGACATTCCTTTTGAAATTGGGTGTTCTTTCCTCTGCGGATAGGCTTGTGGTTGGTTTGTACCTTCTGATGTTGGTGTAATCTGGAATTTGAACATCTGCAAGCGATTTCCTTCTGGGGAGAAAGCGGTGTCTCGTTCCTCCTGCAGGGAAGTGGGGTCGTCCGGCTGATGTGGGAGCAGCTGTCAGTGCCTCCTGCCGAGCAAGCTCCCCGCCTGCCAAGAGTTGGCCACCCCATGGGGACCATGGTTTTGGAACTAGCAGAGAACTAACGAGGGGATGAGAAGATTGAGAGTGTCTGTGTGAGGGGGCATCTGAGTCCCCATGGCAGCCTTCTCTTAAGAGGGCAATCTTGACTGTGTGAAGGGGATCAATGGTGGCCCGCGATGAAGAAATGGGATGCAGTTGACAGATGCTGCCTGGAAAACTGATGACTAGAAGTCTTGTTCCCCTTCTGTTCATACTACTAATTAGGTGGGCAAATCCTCTGATTCATAGAGGTCCTTCAACAACAACAACAACAACAACAACAACAACAACNCTGGAAAACTGATGACTAGAAGTCTTGTTCCCCTTCTGTTCATACTACTAATTAGGTGGGCAAATCCTCTGATTCATAGAGGTCCTTCAACAACAACAACAACAACAACAACAACAACAACAACAACTTTATTGAGGCATATAGAGGTACACTAAACTGCATGTATTTGAAGTATACAATTTGATCAGAATTGATCACCCTCACTACCTCTTCACCAACACACCACTAAAGTATCTTTTTGTCTCCTTTGCGATTCATGCCTCTCTCTACCCTCATCCCTCCAGATTATTAACATTTTCTAGAATTCTGTGTAAATGGACTCATACACTGTGCAGTCTTTTGGCCTGGCTGCTAGCTCTCATTGTGAGGATTTTGAGATTCTTTCATGTTGTTTCATTTATCAGTGGTTCTTTCCTTTTTATTGTTGATTAGTATCCCATTGTGGGGATATTCCACAATTTCTTTATCCATTTGTCAGTTGATGGACGTTCTCGTTTCTACTGACTACAATGTAGTTGTTACAAACATTTAATTACATGTTTTTTAGTTGGACGTGTATATTTAATTTCTCTTGGGTAGATACTGCAGGAAGGAAAGAGTGGGCAACCTAATTGGTATATGTCTAACTTTTAAAGGAATTGCCAAATTTTTTAAAAATGTCAAACTGTATCCCAAAGTGGATGTACCATTTCACATTTCCACCAGCAGTGTGTGAGTTCTGATTGCTTCAGATGCTTGCCAACACTTGATAAGGTCAGCATTTAAAATTTTACACATTTTAATAAGTGCATTTGATATCTAATTGTAGTTTTAATTGGTATTTCTTTGACTAATGATGTTGAACTTCATGTGCTCATTGGCCATTTAAAAATCTTCTTTTTTGAAGTGTCTGTTCAGATATTTTACCTGTTTTAAAAAATTAGGTTGTCTTATTGAGCTGTAAGATGTTTTTCTGAAAAAAAAAATATATATATTCTGGATTTAAGTCTTTTTCTGTGTGTTATAAATAATTACTCAGCCTGTGGCTTGTTTTTTTTTAAATTTTCTTCGTGGTGTCTTTTGAAGAGTAGATGTTTTTACTTTTGATGAAGTCTAATTTATCAGTTCTTTTCTTNATATATATATTCTGGATTTAAGTCTTTTTCTGTGTGTTATAAATAATTACTCAGCCTGTGGCTTGTTTTTTTTTAAATTTTCTTCGTGGTGTCTTTTGAAGAGTAGATGTTTTTACTTTTGATGAAGTCTAATTTATCAGTTCTTTTCTTCAGTGTTTTATGCTCTCTGTTGTTCTGAGAGATGTTTGTCCTTTCCACGGTTGCAGAGATTGCCCCTTATTTATTCTTTTGCAGGTTTTATAGTTTTAGGGTTTAGGTTTATGCTCTATTTTGAGTTAATTTGTGTATCTGATATGAGAGAAGGGTTGATACTCCTTTTTCCTTATAGACATTCATTTTGTCCAATATCCCCTGTTGAAAAGACTTCTCTTTCCTCCATTGAATTGCCTTGGTGCCTGTTTGAAAATCAATTGGCCATATATGTGTGATTCTATTTTAAGGCTTTCTGTTCTACTCCACTGAGCAATAAAACATTTTAAAATTAAAGTATGTACATTGTTTTATTTATATGTAATGTTATTATACACTTACTAGACTGTAGTTTAGTGCAAACATAACTTTAATAAGCACTGAGAAACCAAAAAACTATATGATTTGCTTCATGNTTTCTGTTCTACTCCACTGAGCAATAAAACATTTTAAAATTAAAGTATGTACATTGTTTTATTTATATGTAATGTTATTATACACTTACTAGACTGTAGTTTAGTGCAAACATAACTTTAATAAGCACTGAGAAACCAAAAAACTATATGATTTGCTTCATGGTGGTTTGTGTCTTTGTGGTGGTCTGGAACTGAATCTACACTATCTGCGAGGTGCATCTGTGCTTTGAACATGTACTATCTTCTGATGCGAAATCTATACTCATTGGTTATCATTTTCGTGTATGTATCATGTCATTTTTCTTAAGATACTTTGATATTGTTTTATCTTTGGTTTTCGACAGTTTTATTATGATGTTTGTAGGTATAATTTTCTTTGTGCTTAGTGATTTGGGGGACACTTATCTTGAATATATAAATTTATCTCTTTCATCAAATTTGGGAAATTTTCAGCTGCTATTTTTTCAAATATTTTTTCTGCTTCAGTTCCTTTCTCCTGTTCATCAGGGCCTCCAGTTATTAGGCCTTTTGTCTCACGAGTCTTTAGGGCTTTTCTCTTTTAAGTCTTTTATTCTGTATGTTCTTTAGAATAGATCATTTTTACTCCTGTATATTCATGTTTGAGTTCACTAATTCCTTTGTCATTTCTGTTCTGTCATTGAGCCCATCAGTGACTTTCCTATTTCAAACATTTTGTTTTCCTGTTCTAGAATTCTTTCCTTTTTTTTTTTTTTAAAAAGTAGTTTCCACTTCTCTGGGAAGAGTTCTTGTCTTTTGCTCATTTCAGGTGTCTTTTCCTTTACATTATGAAACACAGTTATAACTGTTTTATAGCATTTGGCAATTCTACCCTTTGGATTGTCTTGAGCTTGGCACCTATTGATTGTCTTTTCCCTGGAGGACTGGAGACATTTTCGTGATCTGTATGTATGTTGAGTGATTTTTGGAAGTATCCGGGACACGAGATGAAATCTTCTGCAGGATGTGACAATTTTTGTTTTAGCATGTAATGAACCTATTCAGATGCGGACTCTAAGTTCCTCTTGCATTCTGTGGAAACCTCGGTTCAGGTTGCTGAGTCTTTTCTGTGCTGGTTGGGGTCTGTTCCACACACGTACAGCTTAGGGGTCAAGCTGAAATCTGTCTGAGTCTATACACAGAATTAGAGGGTTTACTTCCTCAAACTCCCCTCTCTGGGATTCCATCTACATTCTCTCGATCCTGCAGGAGCTTATTTTCCTGTCTCCTTGAGCAGAAGATTTCCGTAAAACTTTAGCCAGCTGCCTGGGATTGCGGTATCCTAGGCTGGGGCATTCCATCGGGGCAAAGGTGTACCAGGAAGCCTCAGTCATTTGGGTAGCTTCTCCAAGTTTTTAGTCCCCTTCTCAAGCTGCCTGATTTTGTTTACTTTTCAGCATCCTCAGGTAGCTATCTTTTTGTGTTCTGTCCAAAGGTTTCTATTTGTAATTAACAGGAAAGATGGGCTGTAGTGGGCTTATTCTGTCACAGTACAGCCAGAGTTCCAGTTGGTCACTAGTTTGTTTTTTAGGGGGCTGTGCTGGGTCTCATCGAGGTGCACAGGCTTAGAGTGTGCAGGCTCAGTAGTTGTGGCACATGGGCTTGGTTGCCCCTTAGCATGCAGGATCTTAGTTCCCTGTTCAGGGATCAAACCTGTGTCCTCTGCGTTGGAAGGCAGATCCTTAACCACTGGACCACCAGAGAAGTCCCTGGTTGGTTAATTTTTAATCACAGCTTGGTGAAGGTCAGAGATTTGAGTTTGAGTCCTACCTTTGCTGTTTATAGTCTGCCACTTTTAATAGAAAGTCTAGTTTTTTTCATTTGGAAAAGAAAAAAATTGGGGACTTCTCTGATGGTCTACTGGTTAAGAATCCACTGTCCAATGCAGGGGACCCAGGTTCAGTCCCTGGTCTGGGAAGATTCCATGTGCCTAAGGGCAACTTAAGTCTGTCCACCACAACTGTTGAGCCCACATGCCACCCCAATGAGAAGCCCACCCACCACAACTAGAGAGTAACCCCACCGCTCACCACAACTAGAGAAAGCCCACAGGTAACAGTGGAGACCCAGTGCAGCTGGGTATATATAAATGGAATTTAAAAATTGGGATGTGAGTACTTGCTCTGTTCCTCCCCGGGGCTGTGTGGAGCAGGTGAGATGATGGATGTGAAGGCTCTGGGAATGGGCGTTTGTATTCGGGTGGTGGCATCCCCGCTGTGTGTGGATGTGGGGGGTGCACTGCTCCTTCCTGGCCACCTCCCTGGCAGCGGCATGAGCACTGACTGTCTGTCTCTCTCTCCAGGCTCTGCCCGGACCCCACTATTACACCTGGGGCGACCATGGCGGCATCATCATGGCCATTGCCCAGGGCCTGGAAACCAACGAGCTGAAGTGAGTGTCTCCACGGAGCCTGAAAAAAATGTTATTGAAGTACAGTTGATTGATTTACAATGTTGTGTTAGTTTCAGGTGTACAGCAGAGTGGTCAGTTACACATATATACAGATATATAAATCTCTATATATTCTTTTTTATATTCTCTTCCGTTATAGGTTATTATAAAATAGTGAGTACACAAAGAGCCCTAGACATGAACAAGTTGCACATTCTGAGAGCAATTTGTTCCTAAGTCCAGCAAAGTTAGCCTCGGTGTACCCAACTAACACAGTCGGCTATATAGCACTGTATTATAACAGGTCTATAACACTTTTCCTAAAAATAATACATAAAAAGGAAACACAAAAAGGAAGAAAACATTTTAGGTCTGACAGTTTAGTATTTTGAAAAGTACAGTAGTGTCTGAGTGAACTCCGGGAGTTGGTGATGGACAGGGAGACCTGGCCTGCTGTGATTCATGGGGTCGCAAAGAGTCGGACACGACTGAGCGACTGAACTGAACTGAACTNTATTTTGAAAAGTACAGTAGTGTCTGAGTGAACTCCGGGAGTTGGTGATGGACAGGGAGACCTGGCCTGCTGTGATTCATGGGGTCGCAAAGAGTCGGACACGACTGAGCGACTGAACTGAACTGAACTGAAGAGCAAAACAGCTGGCATACAGGGACTGGCATCGAGTGAACAGGCAAGAGGAGGAGGGAGAGGAGGTGGGAGATGGTGGAGCTGAAGGATCATCAGCAATAGGAGACGGAGGGCAAGCTGCAGTTTCATTCATGCCTGACGTCGATGGCTCAGGTTCTGGTTCCTTGCTGGAACCACGTGCATTTTCACATCTTTGAAAGTTCACAATTTGAAGGTTTGTATGTAGGGGACTTACTGTATAGTTGCCTGTGCTATGCTGTAGGTCCTTGTTGTTTATTTTATGCAAATAGTGTGTGTATTTTAATCCCAAAGTCCTAATTTATCCCTGCTCCTGCTTTGGGAACTATAAATTTGTTTTCTGTGTCTGTGAGTCAGTTTCTGTCTTGTAAATAAGTTCATTCGTATCATTTTTAGATTCTAGGTATAAGTGATAGTATACAATGTTTATCTTTCTCTCTTGGCTTACTTCAGTTCGGTTCAGTTCAGTCACTCAGTCGTGTCCGACTCTTTGTGACCCCATGAATCACAGCACGCCAGGCCTGCCTCTCCATCACCAACTCCCAGAGTTCACTTAAACTCATGTTCATTGAGTCGGTGATGCCATCCAGCCATCTCATCCTCTGTCATCCCCTTTCCTCCTGCCCCCAATCCC
>SJYV01012131.1:652395-672290 GCA_006410875.1 Neotragus pygmaeus | reverse complement strand
AAGTTAAATAAGCAGGGTGACAATATACAGCCTTGACGGACTCCTTTTCCTATTTGAAACCAGTCTGTTGTTCCATGTCCAGTTGTAACTGTTGCTTCCTGACCTGCATATAGGTTTCTCAAGAGGCAGGTCATCTCTTTCAGAATTTTCCACAGTTTATTGCGATCCACACAGTCACAGGCTTTGGCATAGTCAATTACTTCACTTAGTATGATTAATTTCTGGATTTTTTGATGAAGCTTTTTAACATCATACTGTTCTTCCAGAAATTTAACTCTCTGATTATAAGTGATTAACTCTCTGATTATAAGATTATTTGTTTCACTAGGTTATTGAGCGCACAATTTGTGACTCAGGAAATTATTTAAACTTTTCTTGTTTATAAAGTGAGACTGAAAATTTGCCTTTCCTATCTCAGAGAGGAACAAAAGAAATAATTTTATTGATTTGAAAAAGTGCAACTCTATATTATAAAATATAAATTAATAACGACAAAAAAATTAACTGGAGGCTCTTCAATTTGTCTTTCTTAGCTTTGTGTGTGACACAGTTATTTATAGAATGAGTAATACTAATTAATAATAGTATGTGAGTAATAATTTCAGGAATGCATGTTATTTGATAACCAGGTGAGTTTTACTATGATAACCTTGGTTCTGGGGTTTTTACAGATAGACCTGCAAAGGACATTTGGGGTTAATGGCTTCATTTTATAGAATGAGAAAACAGAGGCTCAGAAAGTAAAGTACCTTGCTCAAAGTACTGCTTTGTTCATAACAGGCAAGACTAGCATTCAGGTCGTTAAGTTACATTCTGTATTCTTTGTAGTACATTCCTCTGAAAAGCGAAAATGTTCAAGAGGTAGTAACTTCTGCCTTCTTGAATCTGATGTTATCAGAACCAGTTCTTTCATTACTTTTGTCCGAGCTGTGACAAAGGTTAATTTTGTCAACATTAGGCTGGGGCAGACTAGCTCTCACTTCTTGTTATGGGGCTGAATTCATGAGACAGGTTGCTGGAGGAGGAGGAGAGGGCTTCTATAATCATCTCATTTAATGCAAGGAAGAAAGCCTTCTTTTCCTTTACTCCTTTTAGAAACAGGATCAGCAGCAAGACAGAGAGGTGGGTGGTTTGAGAAAAGAGATCTGAACAGCTGGTTTCTTTCCCTTGTGGGTAGTGGGACTTGTGCTGAGCAGACTGGCCTCCAAGAAACAGGGAGAAACAAAGTCCTGGCATTCTGCCGTTCACCCGGCTGCTCTCTGGTCCGTGCAGCTCTGGTCAGAGGCTGCCTTAGAGCCGGGAGCCAGAAGAAGCCCTCTTTGTATGCAGCATGCTATGCCCACGTTCAGGTTGATGTTTGTAAAGAGGAGGACAGAGGGCACCTGTTTCCCACATTCATGTCATCATGTATTTATCCATTAATTTTTCTGTAGCTTGTATTTTTTTTTTCCTTTTGGCCATGCCATGTGGCATGCAAGATCTGATTTCTTGACCAGGGATCAAACCCATGCCTCCTGCACTGGGAGCATGGAGTCTTAATCACTGGACTGCCAGGGAAGTCTCTGTTTATCCATTAATTTATTAATTGCCATCTCACACATTTCTCAAGCACTTATGGTGCTGGGTGACGTGTATCTAAAGAGAAATAGGATGTTTTCCTCCACTCTCAGGGACTCCATCCTCTAGTGCGAAGATACATAAATACACAATGTGACATCCAGGACGCTCTGGGAGGAGTATGGTAGGGGACTTCCATGGTAGTTTGACCGCCTGGGAATACATTTCATTCTGTGTGTGGCAGTCAGACTGCAGAGACACACTTCCTGATTTTCCCTTGTTTAACTCTCCTCCATACTATATTTGCATTCCAAACTAGCTTTTCTGAAGCAGTTAACGTGATTCTGATCCTCTTACACCATCTGTTGGTGCATATGTGCTCAGGGAACGCAGAGTCATTGCTAGCTAGCTGCAGCAAAACACGATCAGGAAATGAGACCTGCTGCCAGAAGATCACAGGGCCCTCTGCTGACACTGAACAATGACTCTGGGGTCGTAGACATGTGGGAGATGGGCTCTCTAGTGTTCCTTTGTTTGCCCAGCTCATTTGGAGGTGTCTGTAGGTGTGGTTCAAATAATGCGTTTGCAAATTGAAAATGTGTTCAGGCCTCCTATTGATAGGTGCATGTGTCCCAAATATCAGTCTGAGCTGGGCCAAAACCTGCGTAGTGCAGCCACCTGGCATTTGTATGTTGCTCACAGAGTTTTTTTTTTTCCCCTTGCTTCTCCTGCTGCTCTGCTTTTGACCTGTGTGCTATCAGCCTCATCAGAAGAAAAGCAGAAAATCCTATTGTAATTAGTTCAGATCTTTAAACCACGTGAGTGGAGGCTCATTCTGACTCAACTGGACTTGTCCTGCTGGTCTAGGGCTTCAGACCCTTCTAAGTCTGGTGTCCCCAGCCGAGGCCTTGGCTCCCTCCTTCACGTCTCATGGCATTTATCGGCAGCTGTCTCGTTGATTTGGCATTCAGCACATACTGTCTCTACTTGTTAGTTACCTTTTCATCATATGCTTGAATTCCTCAACTCATTAACACGGTCTTTGTAGACAAGGATTTCTATTCTATGTAGGCAAGCAGGCACTTAGTAAATGTTTGATTGTTCGATAAATAGGTCATGCACACTTAGTGTTCCAGTGCTGCTTAATTTTTTTCCTGGTTAATAAAACTGAAAGGGGTGGGGTAGCATAACAGTCTTACAAACCCCTGGGGGTCGGGGGCAGTTCTGTGGTGTTCTATGGTAAATGACAATCCCTGGAACGCAAATGTGCATGGCGGGGTCCCCCCAGATGTGTGCAACCTGGTGAGAATGTGACTGTCAGGAGTTCAGGTTCACGCTGGACAGAAATTGAACATGTTTCTGTTAGGCATCATTTTAGGTCAATTGCACAAACATTTGTTGAATATCCATGAGAAGCCAGTTATTGTTCTAGGAAGAGAGGATACAGAGGTTAGTGAGGCATCCTCTGGGAGCCGGCCAGCCCCACTGTGGCTCTGAGATGTTTCTCAACCAGCTGGAGGGAGAGACTGGGGGACAAGCTTTCTGGTGCAAAGCTTATCCAACTTAGGGAGTAAGGGATAACATCTAACTCTAGTAAGGGGTTTAGTGGAACAGAGGTTGGAACCTTGCTTAATGTAAGAATTAATTTTAGGTTGGGTTTTTTTTTTAATTATGGGATTTTCTTTTTTTTTTTTTTTAATTATTCGTGTCTTTCTTTCCCTAATTAGCACAGCTAAGAGTTTACAGTTACTTGTTTTAGCTTCTGCTGAGATTCTCCACTGAGGCTGTTTTCTTTGTTGTTGTTAATTGAAATTGAGAGTAAGAGGAACAGTTTGTTTTTGCTCCTGCATGTCTGAAATGAGTAAGTAAGAACTTCTGGGAGTCACTTGCCCCTCCATTCAGCATGCTGTCACCGTGAACCTGCTGAGGGGTTTGCAGGTCTTTCTTGTATAGAATCAGTGTTCTTCAGAGAGGGGGGGTGTTGTGTTTTTACACTCTGACCAAAAACAAACCCAAACTCTAGCTTGTCGGTCTGATCTAGAGGGACACAATCAGTTTTGTTTCTTCCCGGTGCTTTGCCTATCAGCATAAGGATATTATTAGTCGTTACTAATAATACCTTGGACGTTCCCCAAAGCCTCTTTCCTCATAGGAAATTTCAGATTTCGTGGGGTTTCCCTCTGTGAGTCCTGAAAAGCCACGGCAAAGACTGCCCAGCAGAGCAGCTGTCTTTTCTAGACCTGAGTTCTGGAAGCAGCCTCACAGTTCCAGAATGTGGAAAGTGGCAGCTAACCAGTTTGTTTGGTTGTAGAACCTGATCTCATAGTAACTTTGATGGTTGAGAGTCACCCCCACTTCATTTTCACCCCCTTTTGATTTCTTCAGCCCCTTGAGTTATAAGGGAAGAAGTGTTCTTATCAGTCTTTTAACTGTTGAGAAACTGACAAATGGGGTTAAATATATATATATATAATGCAGTTCATTTAATTTCCTTTAACATAAATATTAATTAATGCCCTTCTGTGTGCCAGGGGCAGAAAAGTGAGTAAGAAGTCTTATTCCTGATAAATGGTAGCTGTCATAGAAGATACTGAAAAATCAGGTCATTAAATAAATAGGTATGTTATTGAACCAGACTTGGGTCTGCTCGCCCATCTACTGGCATTGGGTTGTGGTGAAGAAAAGAGCAGCATTTATTGTAAGGCATCAGACAAGGTGTCCATGACAACTAGTGCTCAAAAAGCTTGAGCTCCCTGATGGGTTTCAGGAGAGCATTAAAAAAAAATTTTTTTTTTATTTTGTGTAGGAGTATAGCTGATTAACAATATTATGATAGTTTCAGGTGGACAACGAAGGGACTCAGCCATACGTATTCCATTCTCCCCCAAAGTCTTTTCCCATTCAGGCTGCCACATAACATTGAGAAGAGTTCCCTGTGCTATACAGTAGGTCCTTGTTGGTTATCCGTTTTAAATGTAGCAGTGTGTAAAGACCAGATGAAGCTTTCCGGATGGCATTAGTGGTTAAGAATCTGCCTGCCAATGCAGGGGAGAAGAGATGTGGGTTTGATCCCTGGATCAGGAAATGGCAGCCCACTCCAGGATTCTTGCCTGGAGAACTGCGTGAACAGAGGAGCTTGCTGGGCTATAGTCTATAGGGTTNATTAGTGGTTAAGAATCTGCCTGCCAATGCAGGGGAGAAGAGATGTGGGTTTGATCCCTGGATCAGGAAATGGCAGCCCACTCCAGGATTCTTGCCTGGAGAACTGCGTGAACAGAGGAGCTTGCTGGGCTATAGTCTATAGGGTTGAAAGAGTCAGAGATAACTGAGAACACACAGACACACAGAGACACACACAGAGAGACACACACACACACCAGCCCTACAGAGTTCTCTGATTGCTTGATATTGAGGTAACAGTGTGGTGTCACAGGGGTTTCACATTATCCATCCTTAGGCTCCAGTAGCTACGCTCTTCGTCATCAAGTCATTAACATCTTCCATTTGGTGGTAGTTTTAGCATCTGTAAAACAGCTCAGGAAATGTGCATCAAATACTCTTATCTAGGCATTTCAGAAAGGAGAGAACCTGGGGAGGGGTTTGCCTGAGAAAGGCCTCATGGGGTCTTGCTTGGTTACAGGTATAAAGCAGAGGGGAGCAGGGTCCTAGGGGAAACCACAGAAGGAGGGCCAGGCAGGCTTCTGGGAGGAGAGGAACCTTGGGCTGAGGCTTCAAGGATAAATAACAATGCTGGGGTACTGTCCCAGGGTCAGAAAGAGCTTTAGGGGAGACCAACATGAATCAGTGGAAGGTGCAAGCCTTTAGTGTTGATAGAATGTAGATCTCAGGGTGGAGGTGTGAGGACTGAGGCCTGAGGTGGGTGTGTGAGAAGGGGTCAGGGACCCCCCAGGACTTTTATGTGCTTTACCAGGGAGACTGGACATTGCTTTTGAAGTGATGGCATCCCTTCAAGGGTTTTAAATAGGAGAATGACATGGCTTGCATAGAAAGATGGCNTGCAGATTCCAGGACTCTCCGGAGTGGGTGGCTTACGTGGGCACCACCTACCTCAGCGGCTCAGAGGCCAGCACGGTGCGGGCCCGCGTGGCCCGGATCATCACACACCCATCCTACAACTCGGACACAGCTGACTTCGACGTGGCGGTGCTGGAGCTGGGCAGACCCCTGCCCTTCAGCCGGCACGTACAGCCCGTGTGCCTGCCGGCTGCCTCGCACGTCTTCCCACCAAGGAAGAAGTGCCTCATCTCAGGCTGGGGCTACCTCAAGGAGGACTTCTGTAAGCACCCACCACCCGCAGCTAGGCCAGCACAGCACGACCAAGCAAACATCACACAGTCTGGCCTGGTTAGCCGCGAGTTCTGTGTTTGCAAATTCACCCACTTGCAAAAATGCATCTGACCCCCGCGGTGGACACTAGCAGGGGGCTGTGGTCATCCACAGTGTGGACTCTGTTCCCAGTGAGGTGGTGGGGCTTGGTGACCCTGCCTTCTTGGCTCTGCTCAGACTGGAAACTGGTGTCCTTTTTCTGGTCTATTCACCACCATGTTTTTGTTTTTTCATTTGCGTGCTTTCTGTGGCAAGTTTGACCAAATCTAAACAGGCCCCAAGCATAGAGCTGACGTGCTGACTAGGGTCCTAAGCCCAGGAAGGCTGGGATGTGTCTCACAGGGAAGAAATCCATGTATTCAATGAGCTTTGTTCAGGCGAGGGTTATAGCGCTATGGACTGTGAGTTCCCTGTTAGTGAATCAACAACACCGGATAAGTGAGGTGTCTCTAAACAGAAACACACAAACTGTCGTGAGGTTATGTGTGGATTGGCTGTGACCAGGGTCTCAGGGGAGCCTGGCCCTGGGAGGGTGGGGCAGGTTCACTATCAGTGTACGGGTAACTGTGTCAGATCAACTGTGATTGATGGTGAGAGGTGCTAGGAAGGAAACAAGGAAAAGGAGTTGGNGGTTATGTGTGGATTGGCTGTGACCAGGGTCTCAGGGGAGCCTGGCCCTGGGAGGGTGGGGCAGGTTCACTATCAGTGTACGGGTAACTGTGTCAGATCAACTGTGATTGATGGTGAGAGGTGCTAGGAAGGAAACAAGGAAAAGGAGTTGGGGTCAGGGACATCTTTAGGAAAGGGCCTGAGATAGTGGTGCCTCATATAAGACCAGGCCTCCCTATTCCAGAGTTTGGGCAGCACACCATTCAGAGAGAGACCCCTGCCCACACGGAGCCCCCAGTCCAGGCTGGCACTGCCTGACAGAACTTCTGTCGGTGGCAGACATCCACCATGTCTGTGCCATCCACTAAGGGAGTCAGCAGCCCCGTGACCCGGGTTGGTGTGACTGAGATATTGAATTCTCCATTTCATTTCATCGTGATGAGTTTCAGTCTGCATTTAAATAGCTTTATGAGGCCAGTGGCTATTGTGTTGGACAGCACAATTTCAGGGGCAGTAGATAGTAAACAAGAAAAGTGACAGATGGTGACGTACCAAGTGGAGTAAAATCAGGCAGGGATGCAGGGGCAGGGGGCTGCAATTTAAAATAGGAGATGAAGAAGGCAGACAGATTCGACAGGGACAAGCCTTGTAGGCAGCCGGAATGGCATGTGCAAAGGGCCTGGGGCAGCCAGGATAGGTGGTCCAGGCTTGGGCATTCACGTTCAGCTGGGGGTAGGGAAATGCCCTGGAGGGTTTGAGGTAAGGCTACCTAGTCTGATTTAATGTTTAGTCAAGATGGGGCTACTGCCAGGCTAAGAAACGTTTCCAGCAGGAAAGTGGGGGCTCAGGGTGGGTAGGTTTCGGGAGGGGAGGGAGGAGCCTAGTCTTGAGATNCTAGTCTGATTTAATGTTTAGTCAAGATGGGGCTACTGCCAGGCTAAGAAACGTTTCCAGCAGGAAAGTGGGGGCTCAGGGTGGGTAGGTTTCGGGAGGGGAGGGAGGAGCCTAGTCTTGAGATGTCCAGGCTGGGAGGGTGGTCGGGGGCACTCGTGGGCCTGGCTCCTTTCTGAGCTGGGGCTGCAGCAGGTCCACCGCACGGGGTGGGAGAAACTGAAGCTCAGACTCCCAGCTCGGAGGTGTGGACTTCGGGGCTCCTGGGGTGCTCCCCTCTCATCTCTCCCCATCCCGAGCAGTGGTCAAGCCGGAAATGCTGCAGAAGGCCACTGTGGAGCTGCTGGACCAGGCCCTGTGCACCAGCCTATACGGCCACTCACTCACCGACAGGATGGTGTGTGCTGGCTACCTGGACGGGAAGGTGGATTCCTGCCAGGTGAGCCCAGCACCTGGGAAAGGGGCCAGGGGCCCCAGGGGGCGCCCCACCAGCCCCTGAGGTCCTGGGAACAGCCCCCATCCTCCCACCCAAGGCTCCCCTCTCCCAGAAGTAGGGGGGTCTTCTGTCTCTGGTCCACCACCAAGACCCTCTGCTGGGTTCGTCACATGGCTGTGGGTTTCCTTTTTAGTTTGTATCTTTGCTGCCCTTTCTAAGGCCTGGTGGGTAGGGAGCGGCTGCTAATGTGCTCTGGTTGGCGCGTGAGAGCCGGAGACTGGAGAAAATGTCGGGAAATAGCAGGAGAGAGCTTGTGTTTAAGGACGTAAGCGTGCACGATGAGCTGGGTGTGAGGAGGAGGCAAAGGAAAGCAAGACAGGAGGATGCCGTGGCCGCCCATGAGAGGACTGGAGGTTCCTAAGCCACTGGTGACATTATCCAAGATCTATGGGACTAAGGAGAGGAGGGGATGTTGTTTATCTGGGCTGGATTTTTAACTGCCAGTGGTGGAACTGAAAGAGGCCTTAGAGATCCAGAGTCCGAGTGTCCTATTGTATTTCTCGAGGCGGAGACTGAGGTTCTGAGGGGTGAGTTTTTGGCCACGAGTGCTCCCTGGGCTTCTGAGGAAACACATCCCGCAACCAGGGCTCCCCTACGACCTGTTGCTCTGGATCTGGGGCCAGATGTGGCCAGGGAGCCCCAGCCCCTCCTGAGGGCGTGCCTCTGTCTCCCAGGGTGACTCAGGGGGCCCCCTGGTCTGCGAGGAGTCCTCTGGCAGGTTCTTCCTGGCCGGCATCGTGAGCTGGGGAATCGGCTGTGCGGAAGCCCAGCGTCCGGGGGTCTACGCTCGAGTGACCAGTCTGCGGGACTGGATCCTGGAGACCATCGCTGCTGCAAGCAAGCCTCCAGCCCCCACGGTGGCTCTCGCCTCCACCACTCTTAGCATTGCCTGGCCCACCAGCCCCAAGAGCCTGGTGACTGACACCCTCACCAAACCCACACTGGCCCCTAGTGCTCTGCCTCTCGACTTGGCCACCGCTTCTAAGCCACAAGGTATTTTCTGGGGAGACAGCAACAGTGTGTGTCTGCTCTGCACAGGGTCGGGTGGATTTGACATTGGCTTTCTGAAGCACGCTGGGGAAGAGATGGGTGATTGATTAGTGATGTCTGTCAAGTGCATGGGCAAAGGCATGTGGTCAGCCTTCACGTTTCCCTGGTAGCTCAGCAGTAAAGAATCCGCCTGCAATGCAGACCTGGGTTCAATCCCTGGGTTGGGAAGATCCCCTGGAGAAGGAAATGGCAACCCACTCCAGTGTTCNAAAGGCATGTGGTCAGCCTTCACGTTTCCCTGGTAGCTCAGCAGTAAAGAATCCGCCTGCAATGCAGACCTGGGTTCAATCCCTGGGTTGGGAAGATCCCCTGGAGAAGGAAATGGCAACCCACTCCAGTGTTCTTGCCTGGGGAATCCCATGGACAGAGGAGCCTGGTGGGCTACAGTACATGGGGTTGCAGAGTCAGATGCCACTGAGCATCAGCAAAACTCAGGCCATCCAGGAGGGTGTACTCAGAATATCCTGAAGGTTCAGCAGGGGGCCAGTGACCACTGTGCGGGGGACAGGGTCAGAGAGAAGCTGAGTTGAGGCTGTCACAGACATGGCACCCACAAACAGCATATGCACTCTTCACCTGTCTTGACCATGTGGTTTGTGAGGACCCATGTCCAGGATCCACTGCCCCATCTGATGCTGACCCCTCTTTATGGTCCCACAGACCTGCGAGGCTGGGAACCATCCAAACGCTGCCTCATTTAAATGCCGCCTGCACCTGCCCTGCCCCCAGCCCCGCATGACCAGCTCTGTCCATTGAGCCCGCTGGGTTGTGCTCTAGGGGCTGCAGGTGTGTGTCTGCTGCGCTGAGGCTGGTGGGGCCGGGGCCTTTACGACCTTGCCTTCTCCTTTCTCACCCACATCCCCCGCTGGACGAGCATGTAGAGCGCCTTAAGTCTCGGTTTCCTCATCTGTGTGATGCGCCACTTCCCAACCAGAGACCTGGGGCCCCCCTGGAACCAGGGTGGTTCTGACACCAGCAGGCTGAGGTGCCCGGACCCCCCTGTCTTGTCCCTGCAGAGTGTGGGGCCAGGCCGGCGCTGGAGAAGCCCACCCGGATCGTGGGGGGGCTTGGGGCCTCCTTGGGGGAGGTGCCTTGGCAGGTCAGCCTGAAGGAGGGCTCGAGGCACTTCTGTGGAGCCACCGTGGTGGGGGACCGCTGGCTGCTGTCTGCTGCCCACTGCTTCAACCAGTAAGGCCCCCTTGCCTGCCCCGATATCACCGGGCAGGTCCCCCGCCATCAAATCCCCATGTGCTCAGAGACCACTCAGGACCGAGGGCTGGCGTGGGGAGGGGTTTCCCCTCCCCACCAGGCTCACATCTAGATGCAAGATGTGTATANTAAGGCCCCCTTGCCTGCCCCGATATCACCGGGCAGGTCCCCCGCCATCAAATCCCCATGTGCTCAGAGACCACTCAGGACCGAGGGCTGGCGTGGGGAGGGGTTTCCCCTCCCCACCAGGCTCACATCTAGATGCAGATGGGGTGAGGGGGTTGGGGGGCAGCATGAAGAAGTAGGGGGCTCTGGGGAGTGGCTTCTGGGAGGAGCCTGGTCTGTAGGGGACACAGGGGCCAAGTAGTTGGGGGGACAGGCCCCTCCCCTTTGCTCAAAGGCGACAGCATTGACCTCTGATGGTCACAAAGCTGTGGGGCCCTCTCACACCTTCTTGTCCCAGAAGGAAATGAGGCCTGGGGTCAAGGGGCTCCCTGCCTCTCCCTCCCCGGGGCCTGGGTCCCCCAGCTCTGCCTGGTGCCTTGGGGGCTGCAGAGGTGGGGGCGGGGAGTCTGAGCGACCCCTTCCTGGCAGCACGAAGGTGGAGCTGGTGCGGGCCCAGCTGGGCACCGCGTCCCTGTCGGGCGTTGGCGGGAGCCCCGTGAAGGTGGGGCTCAGGCGGGTGGTGCTGCACCCCCAGTACAACCCCAGCATCCTGGACTTCGACGTGGCTGTGCTGGAGCTGGCCAGGCCTTTGGTCTTCAACAAGTATGTGCAGCCCGTCTGCCTGCCGCTGGCCATCCAGAAGTTCCCTGTGGGCCGCAAGTGCGTCATCTCCGGGTGGGGCAACACCCAGGAGGGCAACGGTGAGCTCCCCATGCCCCCTGGCCTGGGGCTCTGATCCCCCTGCTTGCAGACCACTCACCTTTCCACTACCTCAGGGTTTCAAACTCCAGCCTAAGGCATCTGCTTTTTATTTCATAAAGTTTTATTGGCACACAGCCACACCCACTCACTCATAGATGGCCCCCTGGGGCAGCAAAAGCAGAGCTGAGTGGTCTCCATGGAGATTGGCCCATAAAGTGGAATGTATCTACTGTGTGGCTCTTTATGGAAAAAAGTTGGGGGACCCTTGTTATACCATGCATAGGCCCCCACCGAGAGTTAATGCCTCCTTTGAAATCTGAGTGGCCCCCCTGCAGGGCACCCAAGGTGCTAGGGAGCCCGCTTGTGGGCCATGGTGAGGGTCTTGGGCTCTGGGCTCTACCTCTGTCTCACTCTGTGACTTTACACACGTCCCTGCGAGGACACGAGCCTCTGTGCCTCCCTCTGGGTGGGGGTGGTTGTGGTCAGAGCGAAGCCCTCGCTTAACAGTGAGCCCTCTGTAAGTGGCCCTGGCTGGATGCTCCTTGTCTTGGCAGCCACCAAACCTGACCTTCTGCAGCGGGCGTCCGTGGGCATCATAGACCACAAGGCGTGTAGCGCCCTCTACAACTTCTCGCTCACAGACAGGATGATCTGCGCCGGCTTCCTGGAGGGCAAGGTCGACTCCTGCCAGGTGAGTTCAGGAGGGACCCAGCTGAGAGGGACCGTGACAAGTCCTGATTTAAAAGGCTGCCTAGCACATGTTAACTTGAGAATACATGGGTATGTAAATGACCACCCTGTCACACCTGACATGTGGGTGACCCATTTTTAAGGGGAAACCAGTTGGATCCAGAACATAAAAAGCTAGCTAGACCACTCAGTCAGGGCCAGAGACACAGGGAAAAGAAGTCCAGGGAACGCCCTGACCTGGGGCTCAATCCCTGGTTAGGGGACTGAGATTCCAGAAACCACGCGATGTGGCAAAATAAATATAAAAAAATATAAAGAAAGAGAAAAAAAATTCACAGACCAGTGTTACTTAGAAGCATAGACACAAAAAAGCCTAACAAAAAGCAAATTCAATCCACTAGGGTATTATAAGGAAAAACATCACAACCAAGGTGAGTTGATCTCAAAAATCTTGGCTCCACACAGGAGACTCTGTTAATGTTATTCAATGCATTTGTACTTTGAAGAAGAGAAATAGGATCATCTTCAAAATCAGAAGAAAAGCATCTGAAATATATAACAGAAACCTACAGCAAACATGATGCTTTAAAATCATTTTACTGGAGTATAGTTGATTTACAATATGTTGCAAAGCAACTCAGTTATATATGCATATACTCTTCGTATTCTTTTCCATCATAATTTAAAAATACTGAGTATAATTCCCCATGCTATACAGTAAATCCTTAATCTGTTTTCTGTTTAGTAGTGTGTATCTGTTAATCCCAAAGTCCTAGTTTATCCCTCCCTGACGCTTTCCCCTGTGGCAACCACAAGTATGTTCTCTGTGAGTCTGTTTTCGTAAGCTTACTTGTGTCATGTTTTAGATTCCATATATAAGTGATACGTGACATGTCTTTCTGACTCATCTCACTTAGCATGGTCATCTCTGCGTCCATGCATGTTGCTGCAAATGGCATGATTTCATTCTTTTTTATGGCTGAGTAATAGTTGATTATACATACGTACCGCATCTTCTTTATTCAGTCCTGCCAGTGGACATTTAGGTTGCTTGCATGTCTTGGCTATCATGAACCGTGCTGCTATGAACTTTGGGTGCATGTATCCTTTTTCACTTAGATTTTTCATCTTTCCTGTATATACTGTCCAGGAATGGGACTGCTACATCATATGGGGACTCTCATTTTTAAAGGACCCTCCCTACTGTTCACAGTGGCTACATTAATTTACACTCTCAGCAACAGTGTAAGAGGGTTTCCTTTTCTCCACATCCTTTCCAGCATGTTATTATCTGTAGATTTTTTTTTTAAATATGATGGCCATCCTGACTAGTGTGAGGTGATACTTCATTGTTTTTTTTTACTTTTTCCATTGTAGTTTTGATTTCCATTTCTCTAGTAATTAGTGATGTTGAACATCTTTTCATGTTCTTATTGGCCATTAGTCTTCTTTGGGCAAATGTCTATTTAGGTGTTCTGCCCATTTTTTGATGGGGTTATTTTGTAGTACTGAGTTTGTGTATTTTGGAGATTAAGCCCTTGGCAGTTGCATCGCTTGCAAATATTCTCTCCCATTCTGTAGGTTGTTTTTCATTTTATGCTTCGCTGTGCAAAAGCTTGTTAAGTGTGATTAGATCCCATTTGTTTAATTTTGCTTTTATTTCTCTGGCCTTGGGAGATTGACCTGATAAAACATTGGAAAGGTTTACATTTTGCCTATGNGGCAGTTGCATCGCTTGCAAATATTCTCTCCCATTCTGTAGGTTGTTTTTCATTTTATGCTTCGCTGTGCAAAAGCTTGTTAAGTGTGATTAGATCCCATTTGTTTAATTTTGCTTTTATTTCTCTGGCCTTGGGAGATTGACCTGATAAAACATTGGAAAGGTTTACATTTTGCCTATGTTAACTCTTCTAGGAGTTTTATGGTGTCATGTCTTACACTTAAGTCTTTAAGCCATTTTCAATTTATTTTCATGTAGGGAGTGAGGAGTGAAATTCTAACTTCATTGATTTACATGTGGTTGTCCAGCTTTCCCAGCACCACTTGCCTCTTTTTCCCACTTTTTATTATTCCTTAGGAGGGCTGTTTTTTCTTCAGGGTTTTCTGAGGTTTTGTTGCCAAGGCAAAAAGTAAGAGGCATCTCAGCCCAGAGGGGTGACCTGCTCCAGGTCACACAAGGTCCCGCAGCCCTGTGTGGGTGTGAGGCTGGCTCCACTGAGGAGCTGCACCCACTCATGGGCATGTGGGAGCACCTGGCAGCACCTCCACAGTGAAGATGCTTGGTGCTCAGCCAGCCCTTTGTCCTTCCTTTCCAGGGTGACTCTGGGGGACCCCTGGCCTGTGAGGAGACACCCGGTGTGTTTTACCTGGCTGGGATCGTGAGCTGGGGCATCGGCTGTGCACAGGTCAAGAAGCCGGGCGTGTACACCCGGATTACCCGGCTCAAGGGCTGGATCCTGGCCACCATGTCCTCCCACTCGCTCCCCACAGCCCCGCTGCCCACCACGAGGATGCCCACTGGCAGTCACGCCACCAGGACGACAGCAGCCGTCACAGTCCCGGGAGTCACGGCCAGCACACCCACTCCCCGGGCCACCAGCAGGGTGACCAGTCAACCTGCCGACAGGACCACCGCTGCTGTGACCTCCACTCCTAGGGGCCAGACACCACTGCCCCCGACTCCGAAGACCACGGTGGGCACCCAGCTACCAGGTACCTGGGGAGATGGGGTGGCGCGTGTGGGTGGCGGGTTATTGGGTCTGTCGTGGGGCTGCGTCACCGCGGCCCAGTTGGGGGCCTAAAATGTTTGTCGTCTGCCAGTGCTGAAAGCTGGAGTCAGAGATGGCAGTGTGGGCAGGTGGCTGCCTTCTCCCCCATCCTCAGGTGGCCTCCCCTCTGTAGGTGTCTGTGTCCTTATCCCCTATTATAAGGACCCCAGTCGTACCAGATTAGGGCCCACCCTATTATTAATAACCTCATTTTACTGTAATCATCTCCAAAGAGTCTCATCCTGGGGGTCAGGGCTTCCACTTTGGAGTTTCGGAGGGGAGAGAAGTCAGCCCATCGTGGACCCTGATTCTGCAGATGCACGTGTTAACAGCCAGTCCCACAGGCTCCCGGTAGGGTCTAAGTGGGGACAACTTGGCAGTAAGTGGCTGAAGATGTCACGACAGAGAACGTGGCCCTGAGCTTGTGTCTGGGATATTATTAAGTATTAATCAGAAACATATGAAACTGCTGTGTTTGTGGGTCAAAAATAAAAGCCCCATCAACCATAGGCAATTTTCTATGGCTGAACCAGACGCCAGCAGCAGTGTCCCAGGCTTCGGGGGAGAATGGGGCCTGTCCCCACCTCTGCCACCTCCCACATTCAGAGAGCCCAGGCAGCCTGAGTCCCCAGACAGACCTGCACCCACAAAGTCAGGTTTATGGACTCACTACAAGGCAGACCACACCCCAAAGAACCATGGGGAGACTCACCAGAGAGGCCAGCGCTGTGGGGTATGGGGACAGAGTGGGTGCTGGGCATGCTGGAGTGAGCCCAGAGCCAGGCAGACCACATGTGTGTGTATGTGGTGGGGGTATCTGCACCCTGTGCCTCCTGGCCCCCACTCAGGGGCCACAAGCTTAAGACATACATGGGACGTCGAGCCCAGAGCCCCTGCGAATCAGGTCAGTCTCTGTGACTCCTCTGGATCCAAGGGAACCTCTGCTGGCCGCGACTCCCGCAGGCTGCTCGGAGGAGGGTGTTGACACTGCAGAGCTGCAGTGTGCCCTCAGAAAAACACTGCGTCCTGTTAACTCTGCGGCTGGGTCTGGTCTCCAGCCCAGTGACGCTTATGAAATTTTCCAGTAGCTACAGTTCTTACCATGGGGCCGGGAGGTGAAGGGAGCCCTGAAATGGCACATTTTGTTCCACGTGGGGGTAGTGTTTCCAGGAGAGGGGTGCAGCTTCGGCCAAATCCTCCAGGCCTCCTGGTCCCAACAAGCTGCCGATGGGGTCAGGTGGGCCAAGGTGGTGGCCCCCTCTGTCGCCATCTCCAGGTGTGGACACTGAGCCCTCCTGCTCCCTGCAGCCTATCTGCTGAGGGGGCAGGGGAAACAGCTGGGTGGTGGGGACAGGATCAGATGTGTAGCCTGAGCGTCCCTTCAGCTGGTGGTGGGGCCCTGCAGCACCCCTTGCAACCACCCATTTCTTCCTACTCTCTTGTTCTGAGGGTGCACCTGTGCTGGGGTGGGGGGTCCACAGGATGGGGGATGCCCTGGGAAGGACACAGGTCACTGGGACTCGGGTAAAGAGCCCAGTGCCAGCATCCGGGAAGCCAGGCAGGGTCTCCTGGCAAGCCGCTGGGTGTGCGAGGGCTTGGGAGCACCACGGAGCTGGACTCCTGGGGACTGAAGGCTGCCTGGGAGGAGTCGGGATGGGACGCGATCCTGGCACGGAGCCGCAGCTGGGGAGGTGCAGCGCTAAGGGTACAGGAAACGTGCATTTCACACATCTGAGGCCGGAAGAGGCGCTGGGAGGACCAGGCCCAGTGTCCCGTGGGCGGGGCGTTTTCCTGAGGTGGGTCTCCCACCGCACTCCTCCTCCCTAGCACAGCCAGGCGGGGCTCCATGGTGGGGCGGGACAGTTGGCATGGGGGAGGCACGGGCCCTCCCAGCAGCGAGCACCTGTCTCTCCAGCAGACTGCGGCCTGGCGCCGGCTGCGGCGCTGACCCGGATCGTGGGCGGCAGCGCTGCGGGCCGCGGGGAGTGGCCGTGGCAGGTGAGCCTGTGGCTGCGGCGGCGGGAGCACCGCTGCGGTGCTGTGCTGGTGGCGGAGAGGTGGCTGCTGTCGGCGGCGCACTGCTTCGACGTGTGAGTCCCGAAGGTCCCGGCCCACGTCGGTGGTTCCCCAATAGCAGCCCCTCAAAATTCAGAGCCTGGCGCCTCCGCCTTTGCCCGGAACGCCCTTTCCCCACACCCACAGCCCCAGGCCCCTCCTTCGCGCAAACCTTCCTGCCAATCCACCACCCCAAACCTGGCTGCAAGGGGGTGGTGCGGAGGTGCGGGAGGCCTCCGGCCAGATCTCTGGGGGCAGTGAGACACTTTCATCCCCAGCCCAACTGGCCAGGACCTGCACCACCCTAAAGGCCCTCCAAGGTGAGCGGAGGTTCCCCTTCCTGGCAGGGTGCCCAGGAGGAGGGCCCGGCCAGGGTTCCTGCCTTCCACGGAAACACCCATCTCAGGATGCGCCTCACAGTGCCGAGGTCGCAGCGGTTGGGAGGTGGGACAGCAGGTCGTCCAGCCACCAGAGCCCCAACATTGGGTGGAAATGGACACAGCGTGTAGTGTCACCTCAGTGCCTGGTGGCCCCTCTCATCCTCCCCACCCCCCATCTTAGGGAAAAGGAACCCTCAGCTGAGGTTAGGTGCTGGCCACGGGTGCAGGGGCGCCCCCGGCAGGGCAGGGGCGTGGGGACCCGGGCGGACGCCCATCCTTCACATCCCACAGCTACGGGGACCCCAAGCAGTGGGCAGCCTTCCTGGGCACGCCGTTCCTGAGTGGCGCTGACGGGCAGCTGGAGCGTGTGGCGCGCATCCACAAGCACCCCTTCTACAACCTCTACACGCTCGACTACGACGTGGCACTGCTCGAGCTGGTGGGGCCAGTACGCCGCAGCCGCCTGGTGCGGCCCATCTGCCTGCCTGAGCCCGCCCCGCGGGCCCCCGACGGCGCGCGCTGCGTCATCACAGGCTGGGGCTCCGTGCGCGAGGGAGGTAGGCGCAGCCGCCCCTCCGGGGTGTCGGCAAGGATCCCGCCCAGACCCCAACTGGGNGAGAGAGCCTAAATCTTCCTCACTCCTATTTCTATGCAGTGGGCTCAGCTCTGTTTCCAGGAGACGCACCCAACAGGTATTTCCTCTTTTGCTGAAAGCCTTTCAGATGCTTGAGGACCCCGCCCTATTCTCCAGAGAGCATCTCCCATCCACGGCAGACAGCCCCACTTCCTTCCCGCCAATGCTGTAGGATCCTGAATCTGCACCCTCTAGGTTCTCCCTTGGGTCCTTCTCACACTATCAGGGCTTTAAGATGAGGGGACCTGATCTGCCTCCAGCAGCCTGAAACACACATCCCATTGGCATTGATACCCACATAATCCTAGAGACTTGATTTCTGTTAATAAAAATCTAAAACTGTTTTTACACTTTGACAGCCTTCTCAAGCTAGTAGCTCCTATTAAATTATGTTTTTAATTGAGATATCCTTTACATACCATGAGATGCTCTTAAGTACACCATTTCATCCATTCTGAGGTTGCATGTCAAGATGCAGAACTTTTCCATCACCCTAGAAAATATCCACATGCCCCTCCCCAGCCAATACTGTCCCCTCAGCCCACCGCCATGAATATCCTTATGAAAAGTACACCCTATCATTACCTTGTTCTCAGATTAAGAATTAACCCCGAGAAAAAGAAACAGGGTTCGTTTGTTGTGACTTGTGTGTGAAGCTGTGTGTGTTCCCAGCTCCACCTTCCTTCGCATCTGCTAAGTCGCTTCAATCGTGTCTGACTCTGTGTGACCCCATAGACGGCAGCCCACCAGGCTCCCCCGTCCCTGGGATTCTCTGGGTAAGAGCACTGGAGTAGGTTGCCGTTTCCTTCTCCAGTGCGTGAAAGAGAAAAGTGAAAGTGAAGTCGCTCAGTCGTGTCCGACTCTTTGCGACCCCATGGACTGCAGCCCACCAGGCTCCTCCATCCATGGAGTTTTCCAGGCAAGAGTACCAGAGCGGGGTGCCATTGCCTTCTCCATCCTTTGTGTCTAAGTTCTCTCAAGTCAGCTGTTTCATAGTGCATTCTTGAAACCACTTTTTCTTCTTAAGGGAAATAAAACTACTTCTTTCTCATCTAGTTTTGAGATCTTTATCTGTTCTTGTGGTTCTTTTTAGAGATTATTAAAAGGAACTTTGCAGTCATTCCTTTAAATCTTTCAGTTCCCTCAAATGTGCTTTATTTAGTATTCATTTTCCTTTAACTTCCTTTTTTTCCCTGCTTTGTCCAGTTTGAAGATCATTCTCCTTAATAAAATAAACCCAACATAGAAATTGACTAACCTCTCTGCTTTTCTCTGTCATTGCTATTTATACCATTAACCCTCAGATGGATGATCCCATTCCATTCTGATTCTTTTTAGAACTTGCTGGGTAGCCAACCCATGTCCCACTGCCCACTAATCTGCCAATTACTTTGGTAATTTGAGGCATTCTCTTTGGCTTATTTTGAGCTTGAGCTGTTTGGTCACTGTTCTTGCAAATTACTAGTGTGAAGAATTACAGCTAAAATTAATTAGCAGATTGCTATGGCTTTTTAAGTTTTTGCCCTTGGTTATATGACTCTGTTCTCATCTTGAATATGTTCTTTAAAAGTCTGAGCTCATCAGGACCTTTCTGTGGAACCATAGATTTGTGTTTTGAGTTTCTACCCCTGCGTCCCTTATTTAGTGTATCTTGGTTATATTATATTTTTATCATCATTGTGTATATAGTCTCATCTTTTTGAGAGTNTTAAAAGTCTGAGCTCATCAGGACCTTTCTGTGGAACCATAGATTTGTGTTTTGAGTTTCTACCCCTGCGTCCCTTATTTAGTGTATCTTGGTTATATTATATTTTTATCATCATTGTGTATATAGTCTCATCTTTTTGAGAGTTTTGGCCATGAGATTATGTCTGTATTTTATTTGAATGTTTTGAATTCCCCCTTCCTAAAGCCTGAGGCCCTACATCCTCTTCCACGACTGTTAGGAACATAAAGATATCTTGGTTTGTTTTCTTGCAAGGTTCTTTTCATTTTCACTTCACCAACACAGGTTCTCCTTCAGAGATCAGAATTCAGCCCAGAATAGATGATCCCTTAACTGTTGAGCTGATGATGTGACTGCCTTTTCTCCAAAATTCTGAAAAGTGCTGTTTTCTAAAGGGACAGTTTATTCTTAAGTACAAAGCTGCACTCAGCCGAGCACCTGCTTTTAGTCTCAGTGATATGTTGTCATCAAAGTCTGCTGGGAACTTCTCAAGAAATGGGATGATTCATTTCCTGAGGTTATCTTGGGTTCGAGGATTATTCAACAGAATGACCTACATGGTGTGCAAGTAGACGGACTTCCTCTGTGCTCACAGAGCAGAGGGACAGCTCCCGTC
>SJYV01012131.1:602676-651651 GCA_006410875.1 Neotragus pygmaeus | reverse complement strand
TGTCCCCTGCACTGATAGATGGATTCTTTACCACTGAGCCACAGGAGTGTGAATTTTCAAAGGACCAAGACTGGAGGTGAGAGATGTTGCTTAGAGGGGGACCAAGCGTTTTCAGGACTAAGTATGTAGGAATTGCTTTTTGACCAGACAGTTTGCAGGCCGGGGAATGAGTGCAGGTTTGGACAGGGTGAACTGACGTGGCTGTGGGATGTCCACAGGGAGATAGGCAGCAGGAATCTGGCAGCATTAAATCCTCTAGTTCCGTCTTCCTCCATCCATTGCAAGAATTGCCTGTCATCAGTGATGGATGATCATCCAGTCTTTGCTTGAATAATTCTAGTGATGGAGACTTTGCTAAATTGAAAAATAAAAAGCTTCTGTTTCACCTTGGGACAGTTTGTTCTTCATGTGTTCATGCACTCTTTTTTCCATTCCTTTACGAGTGGAAGTTCTCAGGTCAGAGAGAGCCTAAATCTTCCTCACTCCTATTTCTATGCAGTGGGCTCAGCTCTGTTTCCAGGAGACGCACCCAACAGGTATTTCCTCTTTTGCTGAAAGCCTTTCAGATGCTTGAGGACCCCGCCCTATTCTCCAGAGAGCATCTCCCATCCACGGCAGACAGCCCCACTTCCTTCCCGCCAATGCTGTAGGATCCTGAATCTGCACCCTCTAGGTTCTCCCTTGGGTCCTTCTCACACTATCAGGGCTTTAAGATGAGGGGACCTGATCTGCCTCCAGCAGCCTGAAACACACATCCCATTGGCATTGATACCCACATAATCCTAGAGACTTGATTTCTGTTAATAAAAATCTAAAACTGTTTTTACACTTTGACAGCCTTCTCAAGCTAGTAGCTCCTATTAAATTATGTTTTTAATTGAGATATCCTTTACATACCATGAGATGCTCTTAAGTACACCATTTCATCCATTCTGAGGTTGCATGTCAAGATGCAGAACTTTTCCATCACCCTAGAAAATATCCACATGCCCCTCCCCAGCCAATACTGTCCCCTCAGCCCACCGCCATGAATATCCTTATGAAAAGTACACCCTATCATTACCTTGTTCTCAGATTAAGAATTAACCCCGAGAAAAAGAAACAGGGTTCGTTTGTTGTGACTTGTGTGTGAAGCTGTGTGTGTTCCCAGCTCCACCTTCCTTCGCATCTGCTAAGTCGCTTCAATCGTGTCTGACTCTGTGTGACCCCATAGACGGCAGCCCACCAGGCTCCCCCGTCCCTGGGATTCTCTGGGTAAGAGCACTGGAGTAGGTTGCCGTTTCCTTCTCCAGTGCGTGAAAGAGAAAAGTGAAAGTGAAGTCGCTCAGTCGTGTCCGACTCTTTGCGACCCCATGGACTGCAGCCCACCAGGCTCCTCCATCCATGGAGTTTTCCAGGCAAGAGTACCAGAGCGGGGTGCCATTGCCTTCTCCATCCTTTGTGTCTAAGTTCTCTCAAGTCAGCTGTTTCATAGTGCATTCTTGAAACCACTTTTTCTTCTTAAGGGAAATAAAACTACTTCTTTCTCATCTAGTTTTGAGATCTTTATCTGTTCTTGTGGTTCTTTTTAGAGATTATTAAAAGGAACTTTGCAGTCATTCCTTTAAATCTTTCAGTTCCCTCAAATGTGCTTTATTTAGTATTCATTTTCCTTTAACTTCCTTTTTTTCCCTGCTTTGTCCAGTTTGAAGATCATTCTCCTTAATAAAATAAACCCAACATAGAAATTGACTAACCTCTCTGCTTTTCTCTGTCATTGCTATTTATACCATTAACCCTCAGATGGATGATCCCATTCCATTCTGATTCTTTTTAGAACTTGCTGGGTAGCCAACCCATGTCCCACTGCCCACTAATCTGCCAATTACTTTGGTAATTTGAGGCATTCTCTTTGGCTTATTTTGAGCTTGAGCTGTTTGGTCACTGTTCTTGCAAATTACTAGTGTGAAGAATTACAGCTAAAATTAATTAGCAGATTGCTATGGCTTTTTAAGTTTTTGCCCTTGGTTATATGACTCTGTTCTCATCTTGAATATGTTCTTTAAAAGTCTGAGCTCATCAGGACCTTTCTGTGGAACCATAGATTTGTGTTTTGAGTTTCTACCCCTGCGTCCCTTATTTAGTGTATCTTGGTTATATTATATTTTTATCATCATTGTGTATATAGTCTCATCTTTTTGAGAGTTTTGGCCATGAGATTATGTCTGTATTTTATTTGAATGTTTTGAATTCCCCCTTCCTAAAGCCTGAGGCCCTACATCCTCTTCCACGACTGTTAGGAACATAAAGATATCTTGGTTTGTTTTCTTGCAAGGTTCTTTTCATTTTCACTTCACCAACACAGGTTCTCCTTCAGAGATCAGAATTCAGCCCAGAATAGATGATCCCTTAACTGTTGAGCTGATGATGTGACTGCCTTTTCTCCAAAATTCTGAAAAGTGCTGTTTTCTAAAGGGACAGTTTATTCTTAAGTACAAAGCTGCACTCAGCCGAGCACCTGCTTTTAGTCTCAGTGATATGTTGTCATCAAAGTCTGCTGGGAACTTCTCAAGAAATGGGATGATTCATTTCCTGAGGTTATCTTGGGTTCGAGGATTATTCAACAGAATGACCTACATGGTGTGCAAGTAGACGGACTTCCTCTGTGCTCACAGAGCAGAGGGACAGCTCCCGTCGTGTTTGGCTGATAGACCGCCTCTACGGGTTCAGGTTGCTTTAAAGATGCTGCTGAGCCTTTGCTTCCCAGGTGACACAGTGGTAAAGAATCTGCCTGCGATTCAGGAGACATAGGAGAAACAGGTTCGATTCCTGGGTCGGGAAGATCTCCTGGAGAGGGAAATGGCGACCCACTCCAGTATTCTAGCCTAGAAAATTTCATGGACAGAGGAATCTGGTGGGCTACTGCCCCTGGGGTCGATAAGAGTCAGATGTGACTGAGCTTGAAAGCCTTTAGCTCGTCACCCTGTCACAAGAAGGAGACTAAGTTAACTTATCTCCTTATCTGCTGCAGGTTTGCTTAAACCAGAAGCACGTCAGCCAGAGGAGAGCTTCCCCTCTTAGGAAGATCTGCAGAGGAGATCGCTCAGTCCCCTCTGCCCTGTCCCCACCCCACCCCCACCACGACCGTGGTTTAACCCGTAGCCTTCTTGCAGAAATACCAGTTTTAGTAATCTCAAGGGGAAGTGCTTGAATTGAATGACGTGAAAAGACTTAAATCAAGTATTAAGATCCTGAGTAAAAGTAAAATCTCAAAAACTTGAGAAAAGTGAAAGAAAAGTTCTGTGTTTAAATTGGATTTCAGAGAGACCCAGTAGCTCTGTGACCCTAATTGAACCCACTCTAGTTGAGAGGTTTCTTATGGTGAGCATCTCACCAGCTTGCTGGATGATGAAGCCAATACCAGGCACATTTTCCTCTCCTCTTCCTCCTCCTCCTCTTTAATACAAAAGTTAATTTAAAATCAGTACATTGAATTCAATGTTGCCTTTTTTCCCAAGAGAGCTTGCACACTTTTTCTGATGTAGTCTGCCTTTTCTTAGGACACACTTTCATCCAGCTTTTAATTTTTGAGACTATGGGAAAAGTTGTAAAAGTTGTGTAAAAAAGTGCTCATGTTACCTTCACTTACACCTCCTGTAATAATCACCACCAGTTGTTCATGTTTTGTTTGCTTTGCTTTTGTCGTCTGTTTATCCTGTCTGCCATCTTTCCATCCATCTATCTCTCCGTTTTGGGGGAAATCACTTGATAGTTGCAGATATTGTAACCCTTCACAGCTCGGTACACATATCTTAAATAAATAAAGGTCTTCTCCTACACAGTCAGAATGCTGTTATCATGCCCAAGAAAATGATCATGAACTTAGGATGACTTATTTTGTTCAGTCACCGAGTTGTATCTGACGCTTCGTAACCCAATGGACTGCAGCATGCCAGGCTTCCCTATCCTTCACCATCTCCTGGAATTTGCCCAAGTTCACGTCCATTGAATTGGTGATGCCGTCCAATGCCAATGATGATGGCATTACTATAAGTTATAGACTGTTATATTTTCTCAGTTGTCCTATCTTATTTGTAGCTGTTGATTTTTTTTTTTTCCTAATCTAGGGTTCAATCAAGGTTTACATTTGTCTTTAGTCTCTTTTTAATCTATAACAAGTCCTCTGCTTCTTGGGTTGTTTGGTTGATTTTTGACAGCCTTGATGTTTTGGAGATTCCAGGCCAGTTGCCACATAGAACATTCCACATTGTCAAAACATCTAGTTGCACGGACTCTTGCGTCATCCTCAGTGGTTTGTCTGAGAGGTACATGACATCAGGTTGTCTTGTCCCACTTCGAGTGCTGCTAAATTTGCAAGAGTTGTAACTCCGATCATCCACTATAAATTATGTTTCCTCCTTTGCAGTGAGTGAGTTGGTATCTTTAGACCATGTGGACGCTCTGGTCCCAAACATTCTTTCACCCAGTGTTTTTGGCATCCAGAGATAATCTTGTCTGACTTGGTTGTTGCAGTAGGGTTACAGCACAGTCACTTTTCTCATTCTTTTATTGTTTTTTTTTTTTTGACAATTATTAGGTAGTACTATGATTAATAATTTCCCTTCTCTTCCCTTTTTTCTTTCTCGTGTACAGACCCATGCCCTGTTTTCATTCAGTGTATTATGTTACCATCATTTCTCTTTTTTTTAAGTTCACATTGTCCCAACCTGGCCAGTTGGAGCCCCATGGAGCTGGCTCCTGTTTCCTTTCACATCAACAGCATCAATCTCTGAGCGTTTCCATGCTTTCTAGCACAACCTTAAACCCTGGCGTCCCGGGGTCAGCCACTGCCCTAAGGAGCCTCGGTTCCTGCTACAGGTGACTGTTATCTGGAAACCAAGGTCTTGCCCCAGACTTTAACTGCAAGGATCTTCTTCTTACATCTGGGCAGGTACAGCACCAATGAAGGGGAGACCTGGAAAACGTTTGTCTTCTCAGAGAAGCCAGTGTTTGTGTACGGGCTCCTCACGGAGCCTGGCGAGAAGAGCACCGTTTTCACCATCTTCGGCTCCAACAAGGAGAACATCCACAGCTGGCTGATCCTCCAGGTCAATGCCACAAATGCCTTGGGTAAGCCCCTGCCTCCTTGGCCTTTTTCGTGGAAGTACCTTTTTTTTAGCAATTGGAGTGTGGTTGCTTTACAATGCTGTGTTAGTTTCTACTGTACAGCGAAGTGAAGCAGCTATTCGTATACATAGNCAATGCCACAAATGCCTTGGGTAAGCCCCTGCCTCCTTGGCCTTTTTCGTGGAAGTACCTTTTTTTTAGCAATTGGAGTGTGGTTGCTTTACAATGCTGTGTTAGTTTCTACTGTACAGCGAAGTGAAGCAGCTATTCGTATACATAGATCTTCTCATTTTGGATTGACATCAGCTTAGATATTCTCAGAAGGGTCTGTAATCCGTTGAAGACAGCATGCATGCAGTAAGTAAACGAGAGGGTCAGAGGCAGTTACTCAGGCACTTCTTAACAGGCCTTGCATTCTCTGTATCCTCATTTCCTGTGCAGTCATGGGCACAGGCTGGGTTTAGGTGTATGTGTGCTGAACAGGTGAATGAATAAATGCTTGAAAACCATTCTTCCAAACTAGCAATTCCAGTTTGGCACATTCAGTGGGTAAACTCTACTAATGGTGCAGGGTCCGCTCACAGCTGTCTGGGATCTCGTATCCATCTGCTGGCCCAGGCCCAGGACCTGCCAGTAAGGGAGCAGGGAGAGTAAACCTCCACAGCATCCTTCTTCCTTCTTGCCCCCATGTAACCCTGCCCTCTGCTCCTTCTCTGCCGTGGCTGATATTATTCCAGCTGCCTGGAATGCTCTGTGGGCTACCCATTCAATTTCTGCTAGTTGAAATCCTTTTCATGGATCAGGACCCAATGCACTTGGCTGCTAATAACCCAACCAGACCTCTGCCCTCTTCTCTGTGTCCAGAACAGAAGTATACTCTTCACACCTTGGATTATTGATTTGTATCTGTCACTCTTTGTGTGTCGTCTCTCATCAACTGGATCATAGGTCTTTAGGTATAAGAACCTGCTCTGTGCATCAATATCTTCTACCCACTGGATGGCTTGATAGCCTTATCAGTAAGGGTTTAATAAATGCTTGCTGATTGGGATGGCATTAAGTTGACAGTAGTTCATCTGTTCAGGCAGCATTTAATCTATCCAAAGACACACATATAAAAAGGATATAAACTACTAGGATAGACTGGTATACTTTGGAATTCTTGTAGAAACAACTCTTTTAAAATTTTATGTGGATGTGGGTAGATAGAGTGACCGTCCAGGTTGTCTGACCAGTTCTCCGCCTCCTTCCATGAAGGCCTTGCGCCTTCCAAGCAGTGACAGTGGATTCTCTTGCTCATGGGCCACACCTCAGATGCGTCCATGCCGTCTTGGGAATCTGCCAGGGAGCATTACTCCTCAGTGATGCGACCTCTCGGGAGTCCAGCCTTGACCTTACTCCCCAGAGACAAACACCTCTGGGGACCTCGTTCTAAAGGAAACCGCAGAATCTGCTCAAATCTTTCAGAAGTTTAGACTGTGAGCGCCAGGGCGGCTTGCTCCCTCCCAGCTTTCTCAGGCGGATGTCTGTGTTTCTGGGGACACTAGAAGCAGGTGCTGCCTGTCCCCAGAGCCAGCCAGCAAGAGGGTCAGGGCGGCTCCAGGGGCCTGCACACCCCCTGGGCGGCAGCGAGAGGCCCAGGAAGTGGGCGGCCGGGCCCCGGGCGGGCGGGAGAGGAGCCCCGCGTGGGCGCGCCCGTGATGCTGCGTCTCCTCCTCCTCAGGGGTCCCCTGCACGGAGAACGACTACAAGCTGTGGTCCCCGTCTGACGAGCGGGGCAACGAGTGTCTGCTGGGGCACAAAACTGTTTTCAAACGGAGGACGCCCCACGCCACGTGCTTTAACGGAGAAGACTTCGACCGGCCGGTGGTCGTGTCCAACTGCTCCTGCACCCGAGAGGACTATGAATGGTTGGTTGTCATCCACGCCAGGGACTGAGTGCTCTTCTGGCCCCTCAGCAGTGTGGGCAACAGGCTGGGGCGTATGCCTTCCCCTGAAGAGAGGGAGCGGCTCACAGGAAAAAGTATTTATTAAGCAGGTCTTATGAGCCAGGAGCTGTGCTGGGCACTTTTTATATTGGTTTTTCCATTTGGTTGTTTCATCTGTGTGATGTGATGGAGGTGTGACCACTGCCCCCCTGCCCCCCCAACCCACCATCCCAAGCAAACTGCAGTAATTTATGTAGGAATAGATTACTCTGGGATTTATTTCCATGAGGGCAAGCCAAGAAAGGAACATGCTGAAAGTTCCATTGTGGATAACTCCCTTTTCCTTAGGAGCCCTATTTTCAAGGAAATTTGTTTCTTTATCTGAAACAAGGGTGTGTGTGTGTGTGTGTATGTATGTATATAGGCTTCCCAGGTGGTGCTAGTGGTAAAGAATCTGCCTGCCAATACAGGAGATACCAGAGACATGAGTTCGATCCCTGGGTTGGGAACATCCCAGGAAATGGAACCCACCCCATGACAACCCACTCCAGTATGCTTACCTGGAGAATCCCATGGATAGAGAGGCTGATGGACTACAGTCCACGGGGTTGCAAAGAGACAGACATGACTGAGGCAACTTTGCATATATGCACATATATATATTTGTGTGTGTATAAATATACATACATATACATATTTGTTTATTCATTAGTCCTTAAGTAAAATATCCAAGGCATTGCCTGAGGCTATAGAAGTAACAGTATGCACACAAATAATTGTAATGGGGGGTGGGAAGACGTAGGTACCCTGGAGGAGGAGTGGGTGTTTTCCTGGGATTATTGATAGGGAAGAGGAGACTGTAATTTGCTGCTGTCGTTGTTCAGTCACTCAGTCATGTCTGCCTCTTTGTGACCCCATGGACTACAGCACGCCAGGCTTCCCTGTCCTTCACTATCTCCCAGAGTTTGCTCAAACTCATGTCCATTGGGTTGGTGATGCCATCCAATCACCTTATCCTCTGTTGCCCCTTTCTTCTCCTGCCCAATCTTTCCAGCATCAGAGTTTTTTCCAGTGGGCCAGCTTTTTCCATCAGGTAGCCAAAGTATTGGAGCTTCAGCTTCAGCATCAGTCCTTCCAATGAATATTCAGGATTGATTTCCTATAGGATTGACTGGTTTGATCTCCTTGCAAGCCGAGGGACTCTCAAGAGTCTTCTCTAGCACCACAGTTGGAAAGCATTAGAAGTTTCTTTTACATCTTTATATTTCCCAACGTTGCCATAAGAGTGGTTTTCAAACTCTTGACTGCAGTCCCTAGTAAGCCATATTTTATGATATGCCTCTTTACCTATACATATTTGTGTATGTAGGTGTACATCTATATAAACAAAAATTTTGTGAGCTAAGGCTTGCTTTCAAGTGCGATGAGTTTTGCAGTCTTCTGTTCTTTGTGGGGAGGGGAGCAAGCAGGTCCAGACCCTCCAATGTGCTTTCACAGGCTCACTAGTTTATGACCTACAGTTTGAAGAAACTGCCTATGAAGGGTAGTTGGCTATTGGAGTAATTAATGCTCTGCCTAGTCCCCCAAAAGATTGAAAGCAGCCACTCCGTAAAAATTTGCCTGATTTAACAAGTGGGACCTCTTCGATACAGTAATGAAACTCCTCCCTTCTGAGTAATTCTGTGTTGAGGGTTTGGTGTGGACTGTGACGCAATGTACACGTGAACTGCTGTGTCCCTGTTAATACCTCCCCTGTAGTAGCTGTTGCACGTAATAGAGTCAATGAAACCTTATGGGTAAAGCACACCAACCTGGAAAATGCCTTTGGATTTCTAGTTGATGGTTTGGGGCAGACCTTGGGAAGTACATATTACAGCTGCCTCATTTCAGAGCTGTCAGCTCAGGCATTGGCAGTAACAGGACCGAGCCAAGACTACACCTGGGACTCCTGCTTCCTACCCCAGGGCTTTACCTGGCTAGCAGGTGGAGTGGCAGCGATGTGGTCCCCACAAGCAGGAGGTCTCATGGACTAAAGGACTAAGTCCCAAAGTACATGAAGAGGATGCCAGGATGATTTTAGGTCACAAGTGGACATGGTCTTGCTGCTGCTAAGTCACTTCAGTCGTGTCCGACTCTGTGCGACCCCATAGACGGCAGCCCACCAGGCTCCCCTGTCCCTGGGATTCTCCAGGCAAGACCACTGGAGTGGGTTGCCATTTCCTTCTCCAATGCATGAAAGTGAAAAGTGAAAGTGAAGTCGCTCAGTCGTGTCTGACCCTCAGTGACCCCATGGACTGCAGCCTACCAGGCTCCTCTGTCCATGGGATTTTCCAGGCAAGAGTACTGGAGTGGGGTGCCATTGCCTTCTCTTTAAATAACAGCAAATCCTTAGTTTATAAAAAAGACTATTCTTTTAAATTTCTCTTTTAATTCTCCCAATAGTGTCAAGGAGAAAGTATCACTGAGTAAGACGCAGCAAACTTTTCACATTTGCTGATGTATTTTAACAAAAAAGAGGGCAGGCACGGAGTCTTTGGGTGCTAAAAAATGCAATATTATTTTGTTTTGGAAATCATGATCTGTCTTGTTTTTGTCTATTTATGGCATGGATAGTGGTTTTCCAATTAAGGCTCTGACAAAAAGGTTTTTTTTGAAATGTACTGGGTGTAAAAAAATGAGTATTTGTTAAAGGGACACATTAAGTAACTTAAATATGTATGTATTTAGGTGTTTGTTCCACGTTGTTGGCTCTTGGTTGTGACATGTGCGATCTTTGTTGCAGGACACAGGCTCTCTCTCTAGTTGCAGTGCTCAGACTCACTAGTTGTGGCCCAAGGGCTTGGTTGCACTGTGGCATGTGGGATCCTAGTTCCCCGACCAGGGATCAAACCCACATCCCCTGCCTTGCAAGGTGGATTCTTAACCACTAGATCACCAGGGAAGTCCCTAAGTGATTTATAAAGCTGGTGTGGGGCAGTAGAGTAGATGTCACAAGGGAGGGGCTTAAATACCTGAAGTGTGTAAACCAACAGCCTTGACAAGCCCCGATTGTCTTTTCAGTGACTTCGGCTTCAAGATGAGTGAAGATTTGTCACTGGAGGTTTGTGTTCCGGATCCGGAGTTTTCTGGGAATTCATACGCCCCTCCCGTGCCTTGTCCTGTGGGTTCTACTTACAGGAGAACCAGAGGGTAGGTGATGGTCGCCACGTCCAGGACACATCAGGTCTGCTTGGCTGGAGAGCGTGGGGGACCACCTGGGTTCCTTTCATACTCTCAGTGACAGAATTCCACATTAGCATCTTTCAGGTAGCCACCACAAAATTTAATGTCACGATGTTTGTAAACTCTTCTCCCTACCTACCCTCCATGGGGAAACAGTGCAGGTCTGTAAGCTTCTCTGAAATTCCAGTTGCTTCTTAAGTCATAAACTTTAGCCAACGCATGTCTTCAGAGTGGCATGTTGAAGAGATACGGTTGACCCTGGAACAATACACATTTGAAATGCACACGTCCACTTATAGGTGGATTTTAATCAATAAATATAGTACCCATATTTTCATTTTACAGATCTTAATTAGGTGTGGGGAAACGTTTGTGGTTGATTAGAGTTCACAATACATAGAATCAAAAGAACTAGGATTCTAGCCCTGATTCTCTTCAGACTGTTTCCTACCTTTGGGTGAGTCATTTATGAATTCCTTTGATTTTGAGGGAGAGAGAGCAGTTATGCAGATTTTTTAACCTGTTGCAGGGGTGTCAGTGCCCCTAACCTTCAAGTTGCTCACGGGTCAACAATATATGTGAAACCCACCTAGGACCGTGCTTCAGAATGTTGGGCTGCCTAATTGCTTTACAGACAGAAGCAGTTCAGAGTGAGTGAACATCCTCCTCTGCGCTCTGTAGGAAAATGAATAGATAAGCTCTAATATCCGTGCTCCTTCATGATTGTACTTTGATGATTCTGACTGCTTGCTTTTGTGGGGGCGGGGGCAGCTATCGGAAGATTTCTGGGGACACCTGCAGTGGAGGAGATGTCGAAATGCGCCTGGAAGGAGAGCTGGTGCCGTGCCCCTTGGCAGGTAAGAGACGCAGCTTCTTCCCGGCTTCTTCCCTTTGTCTCGTCGGGACATTGTTGGAGCATTACTGTGATCTCACCCGGCTCTTCCAGCTTAATGGAAAGAAAGAATGGAGATTACAGGCCTCTCAGAGCTCCTGTCTGCCCCAAACGGTGGTCTCTAAACGACATTTATTTATGGCCTTATGCTTTTATAGGAATGGGAGACATTGGAGGAAATCCCTTTTGTTCGTTGAAAGATGCTTATCTGGCATCTGTTGTATGTTAGGCGAGGAGGGGCTGAGGGGCGTGCATAGGCCTTCTGTGTGCTTCCTGATCCATTTGTCATAGAAACAGACTCATGACTTTCTGGGAAGTAGCTAAGTGGTCTGTCTTCATTTTTGTAGTGATAACTGTGACTGATGTTTTAATGGAATTTTACACATTTCAATTCACTTTTCCATGTGTTATCAATTTAATCTTTATAACTACCCAATGAAGCAGGTATTACTGTTAGCTCCATTCTTTTTAATATGAAGAAGCATGTTTAGAGGAGAGAGTCAAACAGTTTATTTAAGGTCTCATATCTGGTCAGGAACAGAGCAAAAGTTCAGACTTTAAGCCCCATGCTCTTCCTTGGCCATCCCTCAAGCATCATGCCCATTCCTTGACCATGCATCCTTATGCAAGCTCATTAGGGAAAATCTTTGGAGCAAGTGAATATGCTGTCAAGATATAGCGTGTCCCAACTATTTCAAGCTGATATGGTAGTGATGGCTCATGTTGAGGTATTGCTAATATACTGGGAAGATCCCCTGGAGGAGGGCTTGGCAGGCCACTCCTGTATTCTTGCCTGGAGAATCCCATGGACAGAGGAACCTGGTGGGCTGCAGTTCATAGGGTTGCAAAGAGTAGATCATGACTGAAGCAACTTAGCACGCATGCACGCACACATGAAATTATGATACCTTAATGAAGAGCTGATCTCTTGGCACCTTTTCTTCCTTCGCTCTGTTCTAGTCTTATTCATATAGGGCTTCTCTTCCCTCTGAGCCCTCCCTCCTGCTTGTGCCTTTTGGGAAAGGTGCATGATTAGGGCAGACTCCCTCAGCAGAAGTGGCATTCAGTGGAACAGCCATCGGCGCCACGTGAATCATGAGAGAACCACCTCGTCCTGTGTGGGTGGGGAAGAGCAGCCCCCTCGCTAGCTCACTGCTTGCCAGCTCGCCCTGGTGTTTTTCATGCTAAGCTCATTAGTCCCTTAATTTAATCTTCCATCGTTACCCAAGTAATTAACATCCCTCACCGTGGAGACTTAAAAAGAACACGGCTTCAGCAGATAACCACAAACAAGCAGATAATACTCAGATAGTCCTCTCATGAGAGCTGTTATTGATGAGGGCCTGGGTGAGCAGGGTTTGAGTGATCGCTCATAAGGGGCTGGAGCATGTACTTTGGTGATAAATATTTCTGAAGATGTCACCGAGGGACAAAACAGTTTGTTTAGAGCTGTCTAAAGTGGTAGGAAAGCTATTTTCTCTTCTGATAGGAGAGGATAGAATAGGGAATAAGTAAAAAAAATCTCATTTGTAGTGTAGCATGTATGTGTGCTAAGTGACTCTATGGACCATAGCCTGCCGGGCTCCTCTGTCCATGGAATTCTCCAGGCAAGAATACTGGAGTGGATTGCCATGCCCTCCTCCAGGGGATCTTCCTGACCTGACCTAGAAGTCAAACCTGAGCCTCTTATGTCTCCTGCATTGGCAGATAGGGTCTTTACGACTAGTGCCACCTAGGAAGCCTTGAGGGTTAGTGAGTGAAGTGAAGTCGCTCAGCTGTGTCGTGTTCGACTCTTTGCCACCCTGTGGACTTTAGCCTACTACACTCCTCCATCCATGGCATTTCCCAGGCAAGAGTACTGGAATGGGTTGACATTTCCTTCTTCAGAAGATCTTCCTGACCCAGGGATGCAGCCTGGATCTCCTGCATTCTAGGCAGATGCTTTACCATCTGGTTGTAGGGTGGGGTGGGCTACCTTCCAATTTTTTTTTTCCCCCAAAGCTTGGAGCAAAGGCAGGAATGTACCATGAAAGGAAAAGATATTTCATAGGACTAACATGGAACCATAATATGTTTGCAAAGATGAGATAATCTGGTCATCTGGAAGGATTTTTAAAAGTGAAGAAATTTTTCTTCCTTCAAGATGAGGATAATGACACGTTTCTAGGCTGGGGTTATGTATGCCTGGGATTGACTGATTCTGTTTCTTTTCTGACACACAGCATGCTGTCTGTTTCTGTACTCCCCATCATAAGGCAGGTGTTTCTGGACTCAAAAGGCAGTGTCAGTTAGAAGAAAAAATCCCAAAGCAACAGAATGAGGTTTCTAAATGCTGGAGAGAGGTGGGGTGAAGGGCTTGCTCCTATGAATGCGTCTCCACAACTCCATGTGGCACTGCCACAACAAGTCTGTGATTCCAGCACTGTTTAGAAACTCAGCACTTTTCATCTGACTGCCTGGTCTCCTGGGAATTACAGTGGGCTGGTTTTCTTGAAAACCAAAGGGAGTGATTCGTTATTATGTGGTAGCTTAAATCCTTTTGAAGTGAGACCAAAGGAAAAGAGGGCAGATTTACCTTTGGTTAAAAAAAAAATTATAGGTAGATTTAAGTTTGTGAGTGCGTTATTTATATTGGATCTTTATAAAGCAGAGGTGGCTAACATATGTTTAAAGAATGGAATGAGAGAGAGGAAAAAAAGAAAAAAAAAACAACCGTCACCACGCAGGCTTGCAGCAGAGGGACCCAGATTTGTCACTTGCAGATGCAATATATTGTCACAGTGACACCTCGGAAATGGATGCAGGTGTGTTGCTGGTTTTCATTCTCTCAGGAAACTCCAGATGTTTTCCAGGCCGGTCCCTAAGAGGAAGAGAGAGACTGCCAAGAGCACCAGCTCTTCCCTGTTCTTCGTTGTCTGACATTAAATCAGTCTCTCAAGCACTCTGAGCTTCTGTTTCTCTGTCTTGAGAGATTGGTGTCTATATTGCAAGAGATAACCTTGGCTGTTAAAGCTTAGACTCTGGATCCAGACCACTGGAGTTTGGTTCTTGGTTCTGCCACCTAGCAGTTGTGTGACCTTGCATGGGTTACTTAACCTCTGCTCTCAGCTTTCTTATTTGTAAAATCGAATTAATAGTTCTTCCATTATACAGTTATTCTCTCTCTCTCTCTCTCAAACTCATTTAGTCATCTCTGACTCTGCGATCCTGTGGACTGTAGCCTACTTGGCCCCTCTGTCCATGGAGTTCTCCTGGCAAGAGTACTGAAATGGATAGTCATTCTTTTCTCCAGGGGATCTTCCCAACCCAGGGATTGAACCTGGGTCTCCTGCACTGCAGGCAAATCTTTCATGTCTTAGCCAGCAGGGAAGCCCATTATACAGTTGTTACTGGGATCAAACAATTCCTTATACATAGTATGTATGTTGTATTTAAGTATTTAAGTAGAAGTAGAATCTTCCTGATGATTATGTTGTAATACATTCTGTAGGTAGCCAGGACCATATATATAATTACTTTAAAAATAGAATAGGTTGATATGATTGCTCTGTGTCATGAACAATATTGAATGGGTGAGCAAATAGATTAGAAAACTTAGCTATAAATCTTCAGTGAAAAGTTCCCTAGTCAGTGAGATTACGGTGCCACATGACGTGGTCCGTCCTGGGATGAGGAGGGATGTGCTGAGTGGTATGACTATTTTCATATGTGACAAAAACTTTTAGGTTGAGCTCTGAAGCTGGATATTGGAGCGTGCCTACTATGGAGGGCAGGGCTGTGGAGGACACAGATTTGAGGGGGGGAAAAAAGTAGCAGTAAAAAGCAGAGATTCATGAATGTCTGAGTAGCTTGGCCGAGGCAGAAATGTTACTGCTTTACTCTCCTAAGTTATGATCCCTAAGTTCTCACTTGACTCACGCCTTGTGCCATCCATGGCTCTGAGGCTTCCGGGTGAGAAAGAGGCAGGTTGGATGTGCGAGGACCCTTTCAGCAGCCCCAGGCCCACCGCCCTCTTATCTTGTGTGTCTACAGAGGAGAACGAGTTCATCTTGTACGCCATGCGCAAGTCCATCCATCGCTACGACCTGGCCTCGGGGGCCACCGAGCAGCTGCCCCTCACCGGGCTGCGGTCAGCAGTGGCCCTGGACTTCGACTATGAGCGCAACTGCTTGTACTGGTCCGACCTGGCCGTGGACGTCATCCAGGTGCGTCTTCCCTGGGTCTGCTTGTGGGGGCCCTGCCTTGTGACTGCTGAGTCCAGGTAAACCTATTACAGAGTGTTCTAAGGAGATGGGTATTTGAGGTTTTTAAGTTTTATCTCATCTCAGGGCCAGTGGATGACACTTTCCAGTTTTCTGTTCTAGTCTTTTCTTTCCTTGCCTACCTCTGTCCTTATAGGAAAAACAGAGGGAGCCCTCAAATCTGCATTCTTGCTTGTAAGTGAGGTCTCCCTTTTCCTGCTGGGAAGATCTTAGGGCTCAGGATGCAGCCCTCTTCGTCCCTACTGTCATAGCCACTGCCTCATTCGTGTCCTTCTTTTTAAGCCCTGATGTAGTAGCTCTTGACTTCTCTGTAGTTCACGTAATTATCCACTTCAGCTATTCCGAGCACAGTCAAGAACCAGAAAGTAAGCTGTAAAGATCTCTGGGCAGGCCAGATAAATGGCCATACTTGTAGACCTGTGCATTTTAAAGAGAGCTCTTTGGTCTTTTTTCATTGCCTGTTTAATCCTTTTATAAAAGCAATTCTAACAAGTTTTATCTGGACTTCCAACCCAGTAGAAATTTTACAGGGCCTGGGTATTCGAGGAGGTGGGGACAGGGAGGTGGGGGAAGGGGCTGCTGCCCGTGGCTGTCCAAGTGGTTGCACCTGATGACTTGGAGCCTCCGAGGGAGGAAGGACTAGAAAAAGCAGACACAGGATCTTAGAAAAAACAGCAGTCTGGTTTCATTTATTTTAAAAGCAAGTAGAGTCATGCATCTTGGTCATCTCTACCTCATTATTGTGATACAACGTGGCTCAGTGACCAGTGTTCATGACCATCATGCAGGGAGATATAAATGACTCGGTTCTGTTAAGTTATCCTGCTTCAAACAGGAAGCTGTAATCCATTTAAGAAATGCTTTTAGTGAAAACGACTTCATGCATGTGGAACACTGCCCTTACCAGTCAAGCCAGTTGAATAAACAGATTCCCCTTGATGGAACTGATTTGGCTGGAGGTCATGTGTGTATTCCACAGTATTTCTTCTTCTGTCCCTTCAGCGCCTCTGTTTGAATGGGAGCACGGGGCAGGAGGTGATCATCAGTTCTGGCCTAGAGACAGTAGAAGCCTTGGCTTTTGAACCCCTCAGCCAGTTACTTTACTGGGTGGATTCTGGCTTCAAGAAGATTGAGGTACGTGCCGTCTGTGCTGTCTGTGATTAAGCAAGCAGGGAGGCGCTGGGCTGGGAGCCAGATTTGACACAGAAGGGGAAGCCAGTGTGTCCAGCTCTTCTGGAGATTCCCTGAGAATTGCAGAGAAAGGGGGTCCCGTGTGCAAATGGGATGCCTACATCTGTCAAACAGAGATTTCATTAAGATACCTGAACACTTGTATTGGAGCTAGCAGCAGCATAGCGCAGTAACTGTAGTGATAATGATACCATAGCATTACTATAATGCTCTCACATCCACACTCCAGTATCACACTTTTAGTGTATTGAAGATAATATTGTGACTGCCGCCCTCACTGTGGTTGTAATGTGGTTGCCATACTCGTGTGTCGTTCCCTGTTGGAACCACTTTGCGTGAATTCTCTGATTCACTTCTCATGGCTGCCTGTAAGGTAGATCCTCTCACCTCCTCACCTCACCTGTCTGCACCTGAGCTCTGCAGGGGCGAGAGGGGTGAGAGATCATGGGCTCCTCAGCTCAGTTCAGTTCAGTCGCTGAGTCGTGTCGGACTCTTTGGGACCCCATGGATCGCAGCCCGCCAGGCCTCCCTGTCCATCACCAACTCCCGGAGTTCACTCAGACCCACATCCATCGAGTCAGTGATGCCATCCAGCCATCTCATCCTCATGGGCTCCTAGGCATGCTCAACTCCTGCATATTCCTGCTGGGGCCCTGGGGCACCATCTCAATTCCTCTTTACACTGACTTCTGGGGAGGCATGATTTGTGTAAGGCGCAATAGAAACAGGAAGAACCAGAGAGACAGGACAGATCACACAGCAAAAGCCACAAACTCGAGAGATGGACCTGGGTTCAGTCTTTATCCCTTTATTTTTTTTAATTTTAAAAGAGTATTTATTTTTATTTATTTGGCTGCACCAGATCTTAGTTGCAGCACTCAGGATCTTCTCTCATTGTGGCCTGTGGGATCTTTAGTTGAGGCATGTTACAACATGTGGGATCTAGTTCCCTGACCAGAGATCGAACCCCAGCCCCCTGCATTGGGAGTTTGGGATCTTAGCCACTGGACCAGAGAGAGGTCCTCTAGTCCTTACTCTGGTAGCTAAATGACTCAGGTGAATATCTTATCCCCTCTAAGCCTCAGTTTCTTCATCCGTAAGGTGACGATTCCATTGTTCAGTCAGTCATTTGGCAGGTGCTGTGTCCTGGCCCACTGTGTGCCAGGCCTGGTTTTAGATCCTGCTGATACAGCAGGAGGCAAGACATGCAGGTCCCTGTGCTGAGAGATTAGGTTTTAGTGGAGGAAGCAAAATAACAAAGAAATAAGTCTATCTGTCCTCTTGGTGCCATGTGCTGCAGTGAACATCACACAGGGTATGTGATTGCATGACGGGGGAGAGGAGGTGTCTTCGAGGTGACATCTGGGCTGAGCACTCACCGAGCAGGGATCATTGGAGTGTTCCCCTCATGGGACGGTTGAGAGAAAGGGTGGAAGGATGCATAGCACCGGGCACATTCTGAGCCGTGCGTTGGTGGTCTTGTCGTTACTTCTTCTCTCTTTTTTTAATTTAGTGTGCTCAGCACTTTGCTAGAAGGATGCAGGTAAAGCTTGAGTGTGAAATGGTGAAAGAAGAGTCAGTGATGAGAACTATGTATGCCCATTAGGTGGATCAGAAAGGTTAGCAGAGGAGGGGTATTTTGAAGGAAGGATAGGATTTGATTAAAAAGCAGAGGACAGGTCTTTGGGGGATACATGGGAAGACCAGACAAGAGTGGGTAGATCAGGCTTGGGGGTCCCTGAGAAGACCAGTCTCCCTGAGGCTGTAGGGGCTGACGTGGAGGACAGAGAATGTGGAGAGAAAAGAATCTGGGGACTCTGACTTGGTGAGGTAGTGACATTGAGAATTTGTTTTATGGATAAAGCAGAGACATTGGTGGCTTTGGAGCTTGGAGTGGCAGAGGCAGGTGGAGTAAATAAACGCAGCAAACACTTACTTTGTGCAGGTCATCACACCCCCAGAATTGGGGGTGCAGGTGCTGCTGGCTCCTCTGTCAGACCCGATGAGAAGTGCTGCCTGAGCCAGAGGAGGGAGCAACTCAATCTGACTGGAGAGCAGGGCAGGTTTCCCAAATCAGGCTGCAGGGGAATCCAGTCACCATAGAGGACCGTGGGTGGGAACCAAGAAGGAAACTTGGCAGCGTGGGTCCTATAAGGAGCTCAGACCCCTCTCAGCCTTTCCCTCTCCTTTATTTGTCAGGTGGGGCATCCAGACGGCGACTTCCGCCTCACCATTGTCAATTCCTCTGTGCTCGACCGACCCAGGGCTCTGGTCCTGGTGCCCCAAGATGGGTGAGTGTGGTCCCAGAGAAGATCCATGTGGGTCCAGGGCTGCCACAGACAGAGTCTCCTGGAAATGCAAACTGCTGGACAAAAACTTGTTTCTGATCATTGTGGTTGCAATAATCCAGGACCTGCAAGTCTTGGTAACTGTAGCTTAGTCATCCTGGGCAGCACGCTCCATCCCCTTTCTGTTAGCAAGCATCACAGTCTGTATAGGCACCCAGATGTCTTGCAGTTGTGGGGTGTTTCCCTAACAGAAAATAGTATTTAAAGTCTCTCTGGACATAGTCAGCCCTGCTTGAATATTGTAAGGAGCCTTTATCTTGAGTTTCATGTGTGATACAAATATTTAAACCATTCCTTCTTTTTCCTGCCTCCAGCTTGTTTTCTTACCAGCAGTTTGCATGCAAACTGGAAAATGGGAAATGCAGAGGTGCTTCTTATTAATTTATTGCTAACTTAAGGAAACATACCTAAAAAGGGAAATTCTGGATTAGTCTTTCTAGCATTTGTGATTGAGAAATCAGTTTTTAAAAGAAAATTCTGAAGGTAGCATATGCACTTGGTTAAAAATATTAAAAGAAAGTAGAAATTTATGAAATGAAAAATATTGGTTTCTTCTTTTCGCTTTCACATTTTCTAGGAGTAATCATGGTTAACATTTTCTTGTGTCTCATTCAGAATTTATTTTTACCCATGTACATGTGCACATCCTTTAACACACAGAGACACATATGCACACACATGCATCAAAGAGTATCATAGGATATTTACTATTCTGCATATTTTAAAAATATTAATATGGTTGGAAGATTTTTTAATCTGAACGCATGTAGATCTTTAGATGTTTTACTGTTCTATGTACCATAATGTAACAATTTACAGATTAATATTTTTGTGTATACATATATATATATATACACACACTTATATATATATATGTATGCACATCTACCTATATATGTATATTTTTTGCTAGTATGGACAATGGGCTTCCCAGGTGACTCAATGGTAAAGAATCCACATGCAATTCAGGAGGCCTGGGTTTGATCCTTGGGTCAAGAAGATTCCCTGGAGAAGGAAATGGCAACCTCCTTCAGTATTCTTGCCTGGGAAGTCCCATGGACAGAGAAGCCTGGTGGGCTACTGTCCATGGGGTTGCAAAGAGTCTGACACAATTTAATGGCAAAACAACAACAAATGTGAACAATGCTGATGATGAACATGTTTGTACACTCTCTTTGCATAACTTGATTCAATCCATAGATAAATTCCAGTGAAAGAATTTCTGGGTCAGGTAGTTAACTGGCTTTAAGTAGTGTAATTAAAGATTACAAGGCTGAACTAACTGGCTGAATGCTTGGCACTTTGGAGGAGTATTTGAGAGTCCATCTCCCTATTCTTTCCCCAGTGGCTCAGTGGTAAACAATCTGCCTGCAGTGTTAGGAGATGCAGGTTCCATCCCTGGGTGGGGAAGATCCCCTGGAGGAGGGCGTGGCAACCCACTCCAGTATTCTTGCCTGGAGAATCCCATGGACAGAGGAGCCTGGTAGGCTGAGGTCCATGGGGTCTCAAAGAGTCGAACATGACTGAAACAACTGAGCACGCACACTCCCCATTCTGATGGGATGTGTGTTTTTCCCTGATTTCGCCCAGGGTAATGTTCTGGACTGACTGGGGGGACTTGAGGCCTGGCATTTACCGGAGCAACATGGATGGTTCGGCTGCGTACCGCCTTGTGTCAGAGGATGTGAAGTGGCCCAATGGCATCGCTGTGGATGAGCAGTGGATCTACTGGACGGATGCCTACCTGGACTGTATTGAGCGGATCACTTTCAGTGGCCAGCAGCGCTCCGTCATCCTGGACAACCTCCCGCACCCCTACGCTATTGCTGTCTTTAAGGTGGGACCTCACCTGTTCCCAGCACTGGGCAACCTGTCTACGTAGGCAAGGAGCAGACTGAGGCAAAGAGCCTGCTGTCTCTGGGTTTTTACTGAGATGCTTAACTAACTTGTAGAAAATCAGCTTGTTTCTGAATTGGAGGCAGTTTCTTTTGGCCCCTAGGGGAGGGATTCCAGACCCAGCTGCCAGGGATCCAGGGTGCTCATCATTCTCGTTTCAAAAGGTTGAAGTTCAGGGTTGCATCTGATGAAAATTCCCGGCTTGCCTTTCAGTGTTGATAGCCTCCATTGGGCTCCGAGTTCCCGTCTGCTGTGCAGTTTGCTCTCTTCATTCCCTGATGGCTTGAGATGAGCCCCACCCTGCCTGGGGGCCTTGTCATTTGTGCCTTAACCCTGCAACATACAGCTCTTCAGATTTTGAACTCAAGGGTTGAGCTTGTGGTCAAATTCGAACGCTCATCGGATAGTTTCTTTGGGGCGGTTCCTTCAGTGTAGATATTTGGTGAAGTTTGGATAAAAGCACTGATTCCTGCCTTTAACTGGCATCTTGCTCAGGCCGATCATTTATCCAGGGAATGTTAGGTGTCACTCCACAATGGAGTTCTTGTTCTTAATGCGGGTTCTGAGTGAAAGACAGGAGAGCTGACTAATGAGTGAACGAATCTCATCTTTTTAGAATGAGATATACTGGGATGACTGGTCACAGCTCAGCATCTTCCGAGCTTCCAAATACAGCGGGTCCGACATGGCCATTCTGGCAAGCCGGCTCACGGGGCCCATGGACTTGAAGATTTTCTACCGGGGCAAGACGACTGGTAAGGCAGCAAGCCCTCCTTCACGTCTGTCGTGTTGATCTCTCGGAAGGGGCTGGGTGTGGGCAATCCCTGCTGAAGCAGGATCTGGCAGCCTTTGTCTTTGTTGTCACGACAACATGCACATTATTTAATTTCTTCCTAATGACATCTTAATTTCTTTTCTCATGATACACAAACAGCTGGAAGACAGCGTGTCTTTGCCTGCCTGGAACACTGGTGTTTGGTGGGTAATTACACCCTCCTCCCGCCTCTGGCCCCTGACTGCTGGGCGGTGTGGCTTCTCTTGCAGCCCGAGAGGCCTAGCATGCCCTGCATCCTCGTCCGGCACCTGGACAGGGAGCCATGCTGTGCTGGGCGCTCAGCCAGTGCTGGTTCTCGATCGGAGTCCTGTCTTCTCTGGTTGGGATCGCTCACTGAAACCTGCTCCTCTTGCATGGCAGAGTCTAGTTATAGGATGACTTGTTTCTTGTCCTCACCGTGAAACTCTAAACCCCATGAAGAAGGAGGTTTAGTCTTTTTTGCTCAGTAATCTTACCAGTGCCCAGCAGTCAGTTGCTGCTCACTTCACAGTTGCTGAAAGAAGAAGGGATGGGGCAGGGGGAGCCTTGCCAGAGCCTGTAGAAAGTGAGTGTCTGAAAGATGATGGGGTAAGGCTTCGGGACCGGCTGCCAGGCTCCACCTGGCTGTCCTGGGCTCTGAGACCGTTCAGTAGGATGCCTTCTTCCTTCTTCAATGCCTGTTCCCTTTGTTGATCTCCCAGTCACACTATTAATTATGGAGGAGAGGGATCAGGACAATTCCNCTGAGTTCCAGGGAATCTTTCTAGAACTGCAATAAATGGTGAGTTTGCTCCTAGCTTGGAGGGGCTCATGTCTCCCCTTGGAGAGACTCTCAAAGAGACAGGTGCCATAAGTCTGCTGCCTTGGGGGCTGAAATGCTGGCTGAAGAGCTGACACTCACCGCCGCCGTGGCCGGTGTGTGCAGGTGGATGATGCAACGCACGTCAGGTCTGGCAGCGTAGATGGCCGAGTGCAGGCAGAAGCCTGAGGTGTCCACGGGGAAGCAGCTACTGCCCTTCTCCACCACCTCTCCCAGGATGTTCACCTTGATCTGGGCCGGGGTGGGGTGAGGAGGAAGAGAGACTTCTGACCACCAGAAGGCAGAGGCCCCTCACTCCCCTCCCCGCAGGTGGGCCAGGCATACACCCACCCACCAGCGTCCACTCTCCACCACACCACGGGCAATGGATGTGCTTGGTGGTGGGGTGGGGGGAAGAGTTCCTGCCTGCAGGGTAAGCACACAGGCTACTGAGAAACAAAGGAACGTTTAATTCAGGACAAAAAATGCAAGAGTTTCGCAAACTTTACTGTGAATGAGGATCACCTGGAGATCCTATCAAAATGCAGATTCGAATTTGGTAGGCCAAGAACTCAGCCTGGGAGTCTGAATTTCCTAAAAGAATCCAGTGATACCCCTGCTGTTGGTCCATGGACCACAGTTTGAGTATCAAGGTGCAAGGAGAGAGTCATTCACAGAATTCTCTAGAAGCAGATAGGATGAGTCTTTAATCCCAGTGGAAATAGGAGAGCAGAGAAGCCTTCCCAGAGGAAGCAGCATCTAAACTGAGCCTTTTTCTTTTTTTCCAGCTTATTATTTTGAAAAAATTTAAGCACACGCAAAAGGTAAAGAGGATAGTATAATGAACATCCATTTACCAGTCACCCAAAAGCTGGGTCTTAAAAGACAAATGAGAGAGCAGTCCCTGGTCTCATAATCTGCTTTTGACTCCAAGGGGTTGTGGGTGTTACAGTGAAAACACAGGCATGCCCATGCATGTGTGTACACACACACACACACACACAACTTCTGGTGGCTGTTGCTGGCCTGGCACACAGCTAAGCCATAGCACTTCCTGCTTAACATAAACAATCTCACAGAACATCATCATCAGAGAAGACCACTTTTGACTATGACACAGAAGACAAACGCCACTCCTTAATCATGTCTAAGCAAAGGCAAAAACAAGTTTGTACAAATGCAAAAATGACCAATACAAAGGATCATAAGAGACGACTACAAGCAACTATCAACATATGCCAATAGAATGGACAGCCTGGGAGATGGACAAATTCACTGAGATGAACAACCTCCTAAGACTGCACCAGGAAGAAACAGGAAATACGAACAGGTCAATCACAAGTGCTGAAACTGAAACTATGATTAAAAGCTTCCAACAAACAAAAGTCCAAGAACAGGTGGCTTCAGGTGTGAATTGTATCAAACATTTAGAGAAGAGTTAATACCTATCTTTCTGAAACTCTTGCAAAATAACTGCAGAGGCACAAACACTCCCAAATTCATTCTATGAGGTCACCAATATCATGATACCAAAACCAGAAAAATATCTCACAAAAAAAGAAAATCGCAGATTAATATCACTGATGAATATGAATATAGATGGAAGAATCCTCAACAAAATACTAGCAAACTGAATCCAATAACACATTAAAGGGACTATACAGACAGAGGATGGGAGGGTTGGAGGTATCACCAGTGAAATGGACATGAATCTGGGCAAACTCTGGGAGATAGTGAGGGACAGGCAAGTCTGGTGTGTTGTAGTCCAGGGGGTTGCAAAGAGTTGGATATGACTTGGTGACTGAACAACACCATGATCAAGTGGGATTTATCCCAGGAATACAAGGATGGTTCACTATATGCAAATTAATGAGTACGATACAACACATCAACAAAGTGAAGAATGAAAACCATAAGATCATCTCAGTAGATGACCAACACTTCCTCCCAGTTAACAGGAGACATTCATCCTAACTGCACCAATAGCAGCTTTGGCCTCATTCTGTGCCCCCCAACCCCAGAAATGCCCCTTGGGCAGATACTGCACCTTACAACACCTCCTTGTGTGTGTTAGTCGCTCACTCGTGTCTGACTCTTTGTGACCCCATAAACTGTAGCCCGCCAGGCTTCTCTGTCCATGGGATTCTCCAGGCAAGAATACTGGAATGGATTGACAGTCCCTTCTCCACAGGATCTTCCCAACCCAGGGATCAAACCATAGGTTCCTGCATTGCAGGCAGATTCTTTACCACTTGAGCTATAGGAAAGTCCCCAACACCTCCTTCTTAGGTTCCAAATCACTCAACACAACCCTAATCCTGAAACAGGCCCTTCCAGACACCCTTAGGCTGAAAACACCTCCTGCTCCACGAGCAGTCTCCCAGAAGCTGGTAGGTAGTTAATTTAGCCTAACTTATTGACTAGAAGTGTTTGCTGGACATTAGCAGGCTAGATTTTTCCTTTCTAAAAATTGTATCAGCTTTGGCTCTTAAAACTACAGCACAGAGACAGGCCCCTGAAGGCAGCACACAGGGCAGTTCCACAACACACCTACCGCACCCAGCCCAGAGGCCCAGGCAGACACGCGGTGCCAAAGTAGGGCACATGCTGCTGACAACAGCAGCTCCAGCAGAAGCACAAGACGGTCAACAGCCCTCTCTTACAAAATCCTATTTTAAGTCAATTTTACATGATGAACATGACTTTCAAGTGGCCTGACCCATGAACGTGGCAGCCACCCTGCCATCTCAGGAACTTAAACCCGCAAGGGTCTGATGCAGACCCTGGTTTCCATTCAGCCCAGCTCCCCAGCCTCCTTGGCTGGGTGGCCCACTCAGACTTCCCTCTCTGGGATGAGCCCTCTCTGCCCTCACGTGTTCCTTATCTCAGCCGTGGATATGTGACCTGTTGTCACACCGGAATCTCTACAGCGTAACAGGACAGTTACTGTCGCATGCAGCGCCTTTGTCCCGTGAGAAAACAATCCCCACTCTGGAGGAGAGCTCCAGGGCCATAGGGTGTGTGGGTACTGCCATGGCGCAAATTTGAAAACTCAGCCCAGAAAGGGGACCCAGAAGCTCTCTCTCATAGCACTAGAAGAGCCTTGCATTGCTTTGGGACAAAGCACTGGCTGTTGTTCTAATGTACCTCTGAGCCAGGAAGGCTTCCTGACTCCCAGCCTTTGAAGTCCAATCCTGGGCTCAGAGGCCTCTAGGCTCATCTTTCCTTCCTTCTCCCTCCTAGTGTTTTTGCTGCCTTCACCTCCCATTTGGTCTCTTGGTTACATCATGCTTTGTGCACAATTTGTTTTGGTGTCCATGTGACTTCTCTCTCCCACCAGATTGCAAACTGCTTGAAGGACAAGATGGCAGTGGCTAGCGCAGAGCAATGGAGAAGGCAAAGGCACCCCACTCCAGTGTTCTTGCCTGGAAAATCCCATGGACGGAGAAGCCTGGTGGGCTACAGTCCATGGGGTCGCTAAGAGTCGGGCACGACTGAGCGACTTCACTTTCACTTTCACTTTTTACTTTCATGCATTGGAGAAGAAATGGCAACCCACTCAAGGGTTTTTGCCTTGAGAATCCCAGGGACAGGGGAGCCTGGTGGGCTGCCATCTAAAGGGTCACACAGAGTTGGACACGACTGAAGCGACTTAGCAGTAGCAGCAGCAGCAGCATGGAGCAAAGATAGTACTATCATTTCAACAAGAAATTGGTACTGAGATGTTACACTGTACTTACCAGGCTGGATGCTGTGACTTCGCTGCAAGAGACTCCCTTAGGGCTGATCAGGAAGTGGTCCTGCTCCTTGCTGACTCTCAGCTGGAGGAAAGACATGTGTTCCCAGTGGTGAGAAGGGAGAGGGGTCATTTCCAATGATACTGTGCTTGAATCACCTTTACCCCTGAATCCACTGCATACAAATCTCCCCCCACCCCGGCCCCCTCCTGCAGAAGAATAGTCCCTTTAAGAAGAACCTTCTTTATCTCAGCAGGACTCAGTGGCATCCTGGGTCTGCTGACGGCCCTTTATTGACAGACTGCTAGGTTTCCTGTTTTGAACTAGAACCTTGATGTTGTCTTGTGGTTTTTGGCTGGCCCCATGCTAAGAGAAAATCGACTCTCAGGGGAGGTAATCCGGTTGTAGATATCACTGCTGTGCTTTTGGGACTGGAGAGTGGAGCATGAGAAAGGGGAGCACGCTTAGAAAACTGTAAGGAATCCTAGAGATGGAAGTCTGTATCGTTGTGCCTTCACAGCTGACCTGTGAGGCGGGCAGGGCTGGCATTAGGATCGTGGTTTCTCGATTAGGGAACGGAATCTCACATATGAGTAGCTTTCCCAAAGGCCCATCTCTTATTTAGGAGCTGGGTTTTTTGTTCCAGTTCTGCCATAAAACGAAGAAGTCACATTCTTTCCTAGAGGAGGTGCCTGTTTTGAAATAGGAAGAAAGAGACAAAAAACAAAAGAAATAAATGAGATAGGGAGAGAGGACGCCTGCTTTTCAGCTCTAGTGGTTGAAATCTCAGGGCTTTTGACAGAGGACACCCCCCGCACTGATCTGCCCCGCCGGCAGGCTGAGGGAACAGTCAACATTTCTCCAGGTTACCTGCCCATCTGGAAGAGCAGGTCTGTGTTTTGACATGGGCTTGGGAGCACCTGTTGGCTGAGCACACGGCCTCAGCTCCTGCAACTCCGTGTTCAGATGAGCCGGAGAGCCCTGGTTTCCCACCCACAGGCTCGGCTGGTCACTTCATCGTAGCTGCCATGCTGTACCCCTGTGACCTGGAGGCTACTCTGGCTAATTTAAATAAGTCATCAAGGGGAAATAGCGGCCGGTCTCCTGCCTCCAGGGGCCCCACTGCCCACAGATGCAAGGCCAGGGAAGCACGTTTGTCATCTCTCAGGCCTGTAGGAGCTCAAGCATTTGCAGTGGCCTCTGGCTGCCAGCACTGCCTGTCTGCAGTGGGTGCCTCTTGGCCTTGAACTTGTTGGCTCCGTCCTGCCTGCTCTGCTGGACATTGAGAGTGTTGCAAATTTATGACAGTATTGGCCATCCCTGGTGCCAAGCAAGCTTTATTATCTCTGTTGTCCCTGACACATCCAGGATTTTGTACAAGCCATGTGTAAGGTAATAACAGCAGTGATAAAGGACATTTACTCTAAGGGATTTTGCTGTGTCATAAGCACCACACTGATTTCCTTCGTGGGCTTGTATAACCTCAGGTTGGAGAATGAAATGGCAACCCGCTTCAGTATTCTTGCCTGGGAAATCCTTTGGACAGAGGAGCCTGGAGGGCTTCAGTCCATGGGGGTCACATCAGAGTCGTCATGATTCAACAGTTTTCCCCAAGTCCATGTGTATTATTGTGTGTGTGTGTGAAATCATTCAGTTGTGTCCGACTCTTTGCGACCCTGTGGACTGTAGCCTGCCAGGCACCTCTATCCATGGGATTCTCCAGGCAAGAATACTGGAGTGGGTTGCCATTTCTTTCTCCAGTGTGTATTATTAATAGTCGCATTTTACAGATGAGAACCTGGAAATGAAGTTCAGTAACTTCTCTCCATCACACATTTAGTTAGTGGTGAGAGTTTGAACCATGGCCTTGCTGACTTCAGAGCTTGAACTTCCAAGAAAGCACTAGGCTCTGTTCCACCTCTCACCTCTTGTTGGATTAGCAATACCCTGGTATATGACAGTGATTCAGAAGTCTTAGATTTTAGTGTATTCTTGTTTAGGATGATGAGAATTTTGTTCATGTGCAGTGTTGTCAATTTAGAGTATTTAGTTATAAACAGGTGCTTTTTTTTTTTGTCTTCCTACCTGGTTGTTCTTACACAGGGTTCCTGGAATTAACTCTTCGTAGAGAGTGTTCTTTTCTTTAAACAGCTGTCTCAGCAGGGCTACTGATGTGTTCAGTTGATGCTGCAATGGGTTAAACTGTTTTGGAGTTCTTGGACTGTTCCTTCAGAGCCTGCAGTAAACACATAGTTTTCAATATCTATCATGAGGGTGACTATTTACCATACGGGGTGGATCTGATTTTGATATTGAGTGTGTGGATGGTTAAGCCAGATAATAGCAGTGTCGGCTCCTCAGAGGGTTCTGGAGGAATTTTCCAAAGAGGAAATCTGTAAATGTACTGGATATGCCCAGTGAAGTCCTCACGGGGTTAAACGTTTGGGACGTCTTTGGAGACGGAGGCTGTCAGCTGCCCAGTCTTCACACGGTCCCCCTGGGCCACACAGGACCGTGGTATCCTAGGGCAGGGGTCTCTGGCTGTGTTCTGGTGGAACTCTGCCACATCTTCCTGATGTTCTCCCAGGTTCTCTGTGACCGGTGCTCCCATTTTCTGTACTGTGGCTTTGTGTGTTTATTTTAAATATATATATATTTATTTCTTTATTCGTTCCTTTGGCTGTCCCAGGTCTTAGTTGCAGCTCTCGGAGTCTTTAGTTGCAGCATGTGGAGTCTAGTTCTCTGACCAGGGATCGAACCCAGGCCCCGTGCATTAGGAATGCAGAGTCTTAGCCACTGGCCACCAGGGAAGTCCCTGTGCCATGGCTTTGGAGCTGCCCACATGTGCCTGCCCTGCCTACTCCTTTAGGATCAGTGACTTGGTCGCACGGTTTGGGGTTTGTCCCTGACCGTGCCTTTCAGATTACGGTTTCCTTCATGCCTGTGGGGGCCAGTCTCCAGAAATACTGCCGCTCCCTTTGGGTTCTGTACTTTCAGTTTTCTTCTTTGGGTGGAAACACTTAGCCTGCATGTGAAAATGTCACTGATGCTATTTCACAGAGTCCATGTGAAAATACTCCTGTTGATGAGTATTTGTTAAATATTCTATTATTGTTCAATTTCTTGGAACATCAAATGACATGGTGTCCTTTGAATACAAAGAACATGTTCCAGAACCCCAGATGGGGTTGTTTTTGTTATTGGCAGCTCGGCATTCCCTCCTGCAGCCCACGGCAGGTGCTTCTGAGATAGAGGGACAGGCATCTGCCCACGGAACAGATGAGAGGGAGCTGGTTCCTGGCATTTCTGCTCCCATCAGCAGGTTATTCACTGTGATGATCCAGCCTGTCGGTTGATGGAGTCAGTTGCAGACCCCTTTGAATGTTTCATCAAACAGATCTCCCCTGGTTGTGTGTATTTTATCCGCTTGGTGATGCCTTGTGCTCTTGGATCCTTAGCATCAAAGCAATACTGTTGCTGTATCATGAGGAATTTTATTTTTTACGTGTAATTTATACCAGTTAAACACCGAGGAGACGCCGACACATTTGCAGCTTATGAGTATGTCATCACTTGTCTCATTACCGATTGTCATGAATGAACCCTGTTTCCCAGCCTGCAGGCCAGGATGGCATAGGCTAAACGTTGGCTGGCTGGAAACAGATTACTTAGATTTGATTCTGGTGGGGTCCTCTGTCCCTGAGAGGGCACAACTGAAATCTTTATCAGCTGAGTTTTACCCAAGTGTTTACATGTGTTTTCCCCAATTAAACATTCACTTATTTATTTATTTTTGGCTGTGCTGGGTCTTTGTTGGCCTTCCCAGGTGGCGCTAGTGGGAAAGACACACGGCTGCCAGTGCAAGAGATACAAGAGACACGGGTTCAATCCTTGAGTTGGGAGGATCCCTTGGAGGAAGAAATGGCAATCTACTCCAGTATTCTTCTTTGGAGAATCCCATGGACAGAGGAGCCTGGCAGGCTGTGGTCCATGGTGTCACAGAGTCAGACATGCCGGAAGCTACTTAGCACACATGGGTTTTTGTTGTGTTCTGGGCTTTTCTCTAGTTGTGGCGAGCGGGAGCTATTCTCTAGTTGTGGCGAGCAGGCTTCTCATTGAGGTGGGTTCTCTTGTTGAGGAGCGTGGGCTCTAGGCATGTGGGCTGCAGTAATGGTGGCACATGGGCTTAGTTGCTCCGCAGCACGTGGCATCTTCCTGGATCAGGGGTTGAGCTCTGGTGGATTCTTAACTACTGAGCCCCCAGGGAAGCCCCGGTTCAGTTTTGATTGTAAGTAGTCACAGGCAAAAAGAAAAACACAGTTCTTGGTTTAAAGACTTTCACATCGCTTGATCATTGTGTCACATTTTCAGCTGTTGAGAAATGGTTTCCTCTGTTACGGTTCCTCTGTCTCCTTCCCAGAAGGATGTGGGGGATAGAAAACACCTCCGTCACATGCATCCACAAACGTTCTCTCTCGAGAGTGCAGTGAAGGATCGTATGGACTCTAGCTGGCATTCTTTTTGGGAAGCTGAACCACAGAAAAGATGGGAAATAGTGGACTAGATCAACATTAGCTGTTCCTTACGTGGGCCCATTGCCCATGGATTTATTGCCTAATGGGTATCTGGTCGGTTCGTCACTGAGCTCAGCGGCTGTGTTCTGATAGCACAGAGGAATTAAGGAGGCAGACTTGGATTTTTGTCTGGGGCCTGCAGGTGCTTGGGTGTATGTTTGTTCTAGTTAAGGGCTTTTGGGTCACAAGACACAGAAAACCACTCAAGGTAAAAGTGCTATGGAAAGAATGAGGGAGATGGGAAGGAGCCCAAGAGAGGAGGCAGAGGTGTGTTGATGGGGACTGGGGCTGGGCCTGGCCGAGCCCCACAACCCCCGCACCCCGGGTACCCGTGTCATCCTTTCTTCTCTTCCTAAGTCGGCTTCATCCTGATGCTGCAGACTAATCTTACCTGCCCACCTCTGACTTGCGTCCCCTGAGACACCCCCGGGCGACGGACCTCCTCCCCACTGCAGTTCCCTGCCTACCTTGTGGTGTCTCACCGTCTTCCATCCAGATTCCCAGTGGGCTTGGTTTCGGGGCCATCCCATCCAGCTGGGGCCCTGCTCACGCTCGCTACTTCGCCTTTCTCTTCCTGTGAAAGGAGTCGTTCCTGGGTCTCAGGCCTGCATTTGGCGCCCCCTGGTGTCTGCTAACCCAGCCGCTGCCGCCTGTCTCCTCTCCAGGAAGCAATGCCTGTGCATCCCGGCCTTGCAGCCTCCTGTGCCTGCCCAAGGCCGACGGCAGCAGGAGCTGCAGGTGTCCAGACGGTGTGTCCAGCAGTGTCCTCCCGTCCGGGGACCTGATGTGCGAGTGCCCCCATGGCTACCAGCAGAAGAACCACACGTGTGTCAAAGAAGGTGTGTCCCCTTCTTCCTTTTCTGCCCATCCTCCCCCTTTGATGTGTCCTTGATACACTCGTGTTTGGGGTTTTTGAAAATGCCCAAGGTAGACAATAAAACCCTCTAGACACGGGCATCCTAGTTCACCTTCCAAGGCCCGTGGTCCCTCAGTCCTCATCCAGAGCAGGCCCACGTGATTCTTTTAAAGATGAGTTGCTTTTGGGTTAAATGTCAGGGGATGCAGACCTTCCTGTGAGTGCACCTTTCTTTTCTTTTTCTGCCTCTTCCTCTCCTCATCCACCCCAATACCAATCATCCCCAGCTCCTCCTGTTTCTGTAAGTGTGCAGGGTACAGTTGGCCCATCCTGGCTTCAGCAAAGGACTCCTGCAGAGCTCACCTCACCTCGTCTCATCCAGCAGTTCCCCTCCCTGCCCAGCCTAGAAACATCAGAACTTTCTGACCAGTTTTGCAAAGCACTTCGAGTCTTTTCTCTTAAGCCACAGCCAGATGTCTGCAGCAGCCTCACCCCACTCCCCCTTGGAATCTGAACACACAAATTCTAACATGTCACCTTGAAAACCTGTTACGTCTTTCTTTCCTGTCTAGTTTTTCTTTTTAACACTTCCCCAGTCCCCAGCCTCACATTTCTTTTGGGGAGGTGAGCCCCTGGAGGGGCCTTGCCACAAAGTATCCTGTTGATGAACATGACCTGGATTCCTACCTTTCCTTATTCTCAAGCTTATATTTGCTCTGTAATCATAACTTCCCCCCTCACAGCAGCCTTTGAGTCCAGGGAAGCAAAAACTGCAAAGTGGCCTTCTGGGCCCTCTTAAAAAATACAGATGGAAAAAAGATGAGGCTTTTTGTCTAAGACACACGGGCACTCTTTCAGGCTCTGTTCATCATCTTAAAGTTGTTTGGAAAGAAATGGGGTTATCACTGAATTGCAGGAGGAGGGAGAAAAGGGCCTTTCTGTATCCCTGTCAGAAAGCCTTTACAATCCAAACAGGAGGCTGGTCATCACGTGTTCTTAATCCAGTTGACTAAACAGTGCACTTCTTTTTTTTTTTTTTTGGTCTGTGTGAGGAATTATGACTGCTCACTTTAAAGGAGTCATGGGGTAGCAAAAAATCCTCAAAAATATGTAAAGCAATCTCCATAGTCCTCCTGGTTGTTAAATTGAACACACATGAACATATATGACCATGTATAAACTGTAAACTGTAGATATAGATATACTGAATATGTGTATATAAACTGTATAGGTATAGATAAACTGATTAGGTATAGATATACTATTTAGGTATAGATGAACTATATAGGTATAGATATACTGAATATGGATGTTTGGATAATGGCTACACAGACTTCCCTTGTGGCTCAGCTGGTAAAGAATCTGCCTGCAATGCAGGAGACCTGGGTTCAATCCCTGGGTTGGGAAGATCCCTAAGGGAAAGGCTACCACTCCAGTATTCTGGCAAAGAGAATTCCATGGATATCCATGGGGTCGCAAAGAGTCGGACATGACTGAGCAACTTTCACTTCACTTCTCTTCTGTGGCTACACAGTCCCTTAAGGAATTCCTTGTGGAGTTAGTTTTGTTTTGTTTTTTTTTTCTTATGGCTACGGCATGTGGGATCATAGACTGGGGATTGAACCCACACCCCCTGCAAAGTATTAACGACTGGAAGTGCAAAGTGTTAGCCACGGAATGGCCAAGAAAGCCCCTGGAATTACTATTTTATAGTATTTATATGTCTCTATTCGCTAGATCCACCTGACACCATGACTCTCCTTTTTCATCATTGTAACCCCCTCTGCTGCTCCTCGAGGTCTCTCCTCCTTCAATTTTAATTAAAAGAGGAGAGAAGGAGGTCTCCTTGGATTCTGGTTTCCCTCTGGGCACCTGTGCCAAGCATCCCGCTTCCCCTTTGCTGTCTGAGGCATGTTGTTTGAGGAAGATGAATGGAAAGTCAGAATAGAAAGTCTTATGGTCCAGCAGGAAGAATGATATTGGTTTTGTTTTCTCCTCTGCCTCCCTCCATGGCCAGAGAACACCTGTCTCCGCAACCAGTATCGGTGCAGCAATGGGAAGTGTATCAACAGCATTTGGTGGTGTGATTTTGACAACGACTGTGGAGACATGAGCGACGAGAGAAACTGCCGTGAGTCCCCACTTGGCAGAGTTTCTGGGAGGATAGGCATTTCCTGGTGCAGTCAGCGCCTCCTGGGCGGGGCCTGGAGTCTAGCGCCCCCGTGATCAGCGACACCCATTTACGTGGCTAGAGAAGACATACTTCCATACCCCATTACATATGTGCGCTTCCCAGGTGGCTCGGTGGTAAAGAATCCTCCCGCCAGTGCAAGAGACACGGATTTAGTGCTTGGGTTGGGAAGATCCTCTGGAGGAGGAAATGGCAACCCACTCCAGTATTCTTGCCTGGGAAATCCCGTGGACAAGGGAGCCTGGCGGGCTGCAGTCCATGGGGTTGCAAAAGAGTCAGACACAAGTGAAGGACTGAGCATGCACATGAGCACATTAGATCTATATTATTATTTAAAAGCAAAGCCGTGTAAGTAAGCTCGGTACTCATTAGAGGAGATTTACAAATAAGCATTGGAGGGTTGAAACTGAGCTGGTTTGGGAGACAGGCAGTCTGGGCCCTGACTGTGGCCCTTCCCCAGAGACAGAGCTGGTGACCTGAAACAGGCGGCCAGGTGATAGCCCTTGAATTTAAACTCAATGTTCACCCTTTTCAGGGGTGGGGGACAAGTTTTCCCTGTTACCTCCAGTTAGGGGATGCCAGCTGCCTGCCAGGCTCGGGAGTGGTTGTTCAAGCTGAGTAGTGATGCCAGTTTTGGCCTGCGATGTGGGAACATTGGTTTGTGTGCATTTAAGTGTCGTCTTTGGAATATGTAATTTCTAAGGTCTAACTGTTAAAGTATGTGATTCTGTTTAGCAACGTTTAGGACAAACAAAGAACTACTTATAGTGGATACTCTGGTTACTGCAGATTTGGCTGTCTTTCCTTCAGTTAAGTTTTAGTGGCTGTGACATCATCTCCTAAGGAGGTGTCAGTTAGTAGCGTGTTGACCTGTTCACTCAACAGGTGTATATTGAGCACCCTGGTGTTCCAGGCTCTGTGCTGGGTTTGGAGATAGACTGGTGATTAAAGTGAACACAAGAGTTTACGGTCGGAAGGGGGTGGTCAGAGAAGTAACCAGCTAAGCACGTGTGAGCCACGGGCCCTGTAATGGGGCAGCACCACCAGCCTTAATGAGTCTTAAGAATGGCACCCAGGTCAGACCTTGGGAGGGTCTTAGGAAAAGCGGGCAGAGGGCAGCCAAGCAGAGCTGCAGGGAGGAAAGTTCCAGGCAAGGCATTCGCATGGACGAAAGCCCCGAGGTTGGTGTGTGCATGGTGAGCAGTGGGGGCAAGTAGGAGGGGGAACGGGTGCACGAGACCCTTGAAATGACAGGCTTAGACTTGGCCTTTGGAAAGATAGGATGTGGTCAGAATGAATGAGATGGGAGAAAGGCCAGAGCAGGGAAGCCAGACACCCATCTGAAGCCTTCTCTTTTAAATATTTGCCTTTGGAAATCCACAAGCTCATTTATCATTTTGTGTTGTAAGCACAGATTAATGGCTGGGTCCTGTCTCATACCCCCTTGCCCCTGCTGGATGTTATTTTGCCAGCTATCTGCAGAGCCTGGGCCAGTTCCCACACTGCTCCTTCCAGAAAGCCACTTGAGAAGCAGTCAACTTGTTCAGCTCTCCTGGGCCTTGCAATCCCTTGAATTGCCTTTCCTAGCGTGTAGGAGGTTATATTACCAAACCTTCCTTAATCATTTTTCCTTGGCTTCAGAGGCCGCCTTTCATCCCCAGAGAGAGGAGTATTAGATAAAAATCTAATTAATTTAGAGAGCGGTAGCCTCTTTGTGTATTCTTCTTTTCTGCAAAAAGGGCATTGATCAAACCTCCTCTACTGACCAGGGTCTCAGGAAGGTGTGATATTTGTGAGGAAATAGCCAAAGTTTCTTGAAAACATTAATTAATATTAACATTGTTAGAGCAGATGCTGGAAAGGAGTTTTTTACGGAACAGGGTGGGCAAGGAGACACGTCTTAGAATTAACACGTTGCAAGAAAATTGACTAGACGTGATAAGACATAGTGGAGGCAGAGAGCTATGAACTGAATGGCCTCATGTCCATTGGCGAGGGGTTCCTCTTTGGGTCCCTGGGCTTTGGTTTCTACTAGATGTGTGTGGTGGGCTCTGCTGTTGGTTCAGTGTTTCGCTGGGGTTTCCCTCCATCTCCTCCCCACCAGCCCCTGAGTTGGCAGGGTTCCCTGAAGAGTTTAAGCTTCTCCTAGGGCTGAATTTGGGCTTCCCTGGTGGCTCAGAGGTTAAAACGTCTGCTTCCAATGCGGGAGACCTGGGTTCGATCCCTGGGTCGGGAAGATCCCCTGGAGAAGGATATGTATTCTTCCAGTATTCTTCCAGGATTCTCCCACTTCAGTATTCTTGCCTGGAGAATCCCATGGACAGAGGAGCCTGGTAGGCTACAGTCCATGGGGTCGCAAAGAGTTGGACATGACTGCACGACTTCACCTCTCCTAGGGCTGAATTTTGCAGCCAGCTCTGCCCTCCTCCTGGTTTGGTGCAAATGTTAGCTGTAATTGACCCTCTCAAGACCCTGAGACTTGCTTTCTGCTCTTGTGTTGTTCACTCAGTCATGTCGGACTCTTTGCAACCCCATGGGCTGCAGCACCCCAGGCCTTCCTGTCCTTCACTATCACCTGGGATTTGCTCAAACTCATGTCCATCGAGTCGATGATGCCATCCAACCATCTTGTCTTCTGTTGTCCCCTTCTCCTCTTATCCTCAATCTTTCCCAGCATCAGGGTCTTTTCCAGTCAATCGCTGTTGGCATCAGGCAGCCAAAGTATTGGTGCTTGAGCCTTAGCTTCAGTCCTTCCAATGAATATTCAGAGTTGATTCCCTTTAGGATGGACTAGTTTGATCTCCTTGCAGTCCAAGTGACTCTCAAGTGTCTTCCTAGCACCACAGTTTGAAAGTATCAGTTCTGCTCTGCTTTCTCATGATTCCGTGTGCTCGGGTCCCGACTAGTCAGATGTGGTGGAGGTGAGGGATGCAGGGGCTGAAATGTGGAGCCTCGGAGCCAGGAGAGTGGTGCTCATCTGAGCCTTCCTGAGGGTCTCTGTCATCAAGGAGGAGGTGAGAGGAGGTGGTGAGGGGCATGCTGGTCCAGGCAGGGCTACAGGAGGGGTCAGGCCATGGCTGGGCAGCACTGTCTGGAAGTTAAGCGAGGCCCCCCACTCCCATCAGCTGCCAGGGAAGAGAAGAGGCGTGAAGACAGAGGCAGGTGTGGGAGGGATTCTGTTGGCAGATCCCCTTTCCTCTTCGGCAGGCTCCTGCCCTGGGTGATTGTCAGGCACTGGGGGTTTTGATGTAAATCCCCTGCAGTCTTGTCATTTTTGCATTCATCCCCTGCCTCCCACCATGAGCTCAATTATGGAGAAGAAATGGAGCCTCAAATAAGAGCTGCCAGGGACGTCTGATTGTGGGGTTGCCACCTGCTTCTCACTTCCTGCCACCGCCCCTCTGCCCCCCTCCCCCACTTTCTTTACAGGATTCTGTTCTATTCCTGGGAGCAGCCTTCTTTCCTGAAGCCTTTTCTGCAGGGTTCTATGGCTTATGCCTAAACCTGGATCATTTCTATTGAGAAGAGGGAGAAATTATATTCACATTCTGAGCAGAAGGGCGTGAGGGTGGATGGGAAGAGAAGTTGCATTTGTTTAGAGCCCATAGTATTTCATCCTAATGATGGGCGCTGGTCCCAGAGTTGTTTCCTTATTGACTTTCATAATAATGCCAAGAGGGTAGGTATTGTCTCCATTTCACAGTAGCAGGAATGGACGCCCAGAGGGGTTGGGTAGAGTGAGTTGTGGATGGTAGAATTAATCCCCATCTCTCGTCTTATTTGTCATCACAAGCACCTGCTCACATTACCTTTTCTTCCCTTTTCTGTGGAGGAAACGGAGGCTCAGGGAGGTTAAGATTAATTTCTGAAGGAAGAAATAGAGCCAAGATTTGAAACCAGTCCCGCCTGACTGCAGGGCCCCTGCTCCTGCTGTAGGACTTTACACCCTCCCTCCGTCATCTGTATGTTGAGGGACCAGCTTTGTGGGTGAAAGTGGGCTTCCTAATGGTAGTTTTCTGGATAATGGTATATCTGCTAGTTATTTAGAAAGACACCATCACATCTGTGGAGGTGGTCTTAGGGGCTTATCTAGTGCATCACACCATCTCCCAGCTAGATGACAGCTTCTCACTTTCCCCAGCTCCGTTGACATCTGGAAGCCGTCCATGAAAGGACAGGCCTTTATGTCCCTTGGCTGTAAATTTCAGGCTATCACGCAGTTACATTTTTCTGTGCATTGAGGTTCCAATTCTGTTGTTGAAATTGATATTACAATGAAAACCTGCTTCCTTCACTTTCCAGTGGGATGTCTGGGGGGAGCTGATTGGATCTACTGAGCCTGTTGTCTCTCTTTCGCATCTTAGCAACCACCGTCTGTGATTTGGACACCCAGTTCCGCTGCCATGAGTCTGGGACCTGCATCCCCCTCTCCTACAAGTGTGACCTTGAGGATGACTGTGGCGACAATAGCGATGAAAGTCACTGTGGTAAGGGAGCATGACGTTCAGAAGGGGCCGCGCTCTTGCTCATGGGGAGGGTTGGAAAGGGAGGGTTTCTGAACATCATTGTGAGATTTGTAACGTCAGCTGCACGGCCAGCTCCACACACATGGTAGGAGTGATTCATTCATAAGGGGTAGAACTTCATTCTGCAGTGCTGCTGTGCACACGCGTGTAAGACTAGGGAAGAGTCCTAAATGAATTCAGGCGTTTTTTGACGGCTCTACAGCCTTAGCCCACATTTCTGGGTGGCTGTGAGATGAGCCTCTTGTAGACCCAGAGCTATGCCTTTGTGAATCCTTTTTTTTAAAACTCAGGTAATTCAGGAAACCCTGTTAGAAGTCAGCAGATGGCGCAAACATTATTTGAGCACCTGTTTTCTGGATGGAAATTTTTATTTAGGAAAATAGTGTGTTGGAACTGAAGCAGTGGTGGGATTCTCTACTTCAGTCCTTTGATTTCCAGGTGAAACAACGGAGGTCCACAGAGGTCAGGGGGCTTATTCAGGGGGATACTGTTAGTTTGTGTCAGCAAAGGGAATTGGAATTCTTGTTGCATACTCCTCTCCTGTCGGTTGTAGGAGGCCTGTCTTAGTTGACGGGCTCTAGTTCCAAGCCCGTAGCTGCTGGAAGGTAACAGAGGGCCCCAGACTGGAGGGGACCCAGCCTGGGCCCAGACGCTGACCCTAACTCTATGAAGGGCCAGTGAGGCCCTGTTGGGTCCCTGTCTGTCCACAGGGGCACGTCCTGGCCAGCTGGGCCTGTGCTTCCAGATGGGGCCTGAGTCAACTCGGGCAGGGGTTTGATTCACTGGGACTGAAATAAAGGGAACCCTCAGAGCAGTTTTTGGGAGATGGTTATATCGTTTTCCTTCATTTTTGTAAAACACAAAGTTCCGGGAAACAGTGCTTGGGGTTCACACTCTTCCCTTCATCCTTCCCTTGTCCTGTCTGCACTCAGAGGGCCCAGCTGTGTGGCGGGCTTTGCTGTCTCAAGGAGGAATCACCATGTGGTCACCCATTTATCAGGTGTCCTCTCAGCCCGTCACTGGACACACATTTGACCATTAAACAGTATCTGTCCCTCAGAGTCTCTGCTTGTGGCCTATTCATGCTGGTGCATCCTGAATCCACCTTGGGGTCTCAGGTGGTCCCCTCCTCAGATCCAGGTCCTCTCTGAGAGTCTCCAGACCGTGAATATCTGCTTCCCCAGTTCACCATCAGCCTCTCTCACTGAGGCCGCCACCCTGGGACCCCAAGCGTCCTGTCTGCTCCGGTTTTCCTGGACTCTTTACAGTTCCATGGGAACGTCCTGTGCTGCTGTCCCCAGGGTCTACGTAAGATTCTGCCGGGAGAGCCGCCTTTCCTGTCTTGGTCAGGCTGCCCGGGTTCATTTGCCTCCAGCCCCCACCCTTCCTGAGACAGCCCACCGGCCAGCATCCCTGGAGCTCTGCTCGTAGACAGTCTCCAGCCTCTCTATTCAGAGAGCTCAGCACTGGTCTTGCTTTTCCTGACCTGAGCACCTCACACTGCTCTGCACTTCTGAGGTTCTCATCACTCCTTTTCTGAAACCACAGGCTCTGTCTCTAGAAGTCTTCTGAAATTGTGGCTTTCTGGGCAACCAGAGCATTGCTTCCCCAACCTTCTGCCCATCAAGGGAAGCATAGAAAGTATTTGTAAAGTGTACCAAGATAAATGGACCATACTTTTGTGGCCTAGAGGCCTCGAGTGCAAGGTGCCAGGATCTCAGCACACCTGTGCCCCGTTCACAGTGCACTACTGTTGTCGCTGGGTATCCACAGGGCATCAATCAGTGCCAGGACCCACCATAGGTTCTGAAATCCATGGGTGCTCAAGGCCCTCCGTGTCCACGGATTCTGCATCCACAGATTCACCTAGCCATGGATCATAAACGTGGTACCCAATGCTGTTGTTTGTTGTTTAGTCACTAGATCGAGTCTGACTCTTTGTGGCCCCATGGACTGTACCTCCAGGCTTCTCTGTCCATGGGATTTTCCTGCAAGAATACTGGAGTGGGTTGCCATTTCCTACTCCAGGGCATCTTCCCAATCCAGGGACTGAACGTGAGTCTCCTGTTGGGCAGGCAGATGCTTTATCACTCAGCTGCCTGGGAAATATACGGTGCATGGTTGCTTTAATCCATGGATGCAAAACCTACAGGTCCAGAGGGCCAGCTCTACTTGGGCACCATTCCTCATGATTTTCCGTCCCTGGCTAAAGTCTTCCTCCATGCATTCTGGATCATCAGTGATGATGGGGATATTGGGTGCATCTCTAACTACCAGGAGCCCTGACATCAGAGACAGAATTCTGAGCAAGCTTTTGGGCTCACATCCTTGTCTGTGGTCTCACCTGCAGAAATGCACCAGTGTCGGGGTGACGAATACAGCTGCAGCTCTGGCATGTGCATCCGCTCCTCCTGGGTGTGCGATGGGGACAACGACTGCAGGGACTGGTCTGATGAAGCCAACTGCACTGGTCAGTATATCCTGGACTCCCTGAGCTGCACCTAACCTCTTCATATAGTGGGTAGCATTACCGCCCTACAGGATCACAGAATCAAGGCTCTAAGAAATGGACCTTAGAAGCTAAGAGCTGGTCTGTGATCACCTTGTGCCAAAATGTTCCCAGCTCTTTGCTTCCTTCATTGAGAAAGTCTTGCTATGGAAGAACAGTAACTGAGCAGTGTCATGAGTGATACAGTTGTTTTACAATTTGGCTCAAGTTTATTTTCCTAGGAACAGTAGCAAAGAGTTTACAGACTGGCCCCTGGTCTGGGGACCATACATTGCGGAGCAGTGAACTAGCTCATGTTTTGGAAATGGAGCATCAAGATGTTCCCTAAACAGTGAAAACTTAAATTGTGCTTGCACCTGTTTGGGGTAAGATTTCACTAAAGATAAAGTTGGAGACAGCAGGAGACTATGAGAAGAAGGCCGAGTGGTCTGAGATTCTAATTCTTCTGCTGGTGTTAGGTTCACTCATGTTCACGCCATGATTTTTTGTGAATGAACGAATGAATGAACAAACAAGGGCATGTACATTATGATGGAGTCGGGGAGAGCAAGGAGTTGGGGCAGTTGTAGAGGCGGAAAAACAAATCCTACTAGCTGATGAGTAAATTTCTCTGCACCCTCCTTTAGAAATTGTTGCTCAATTCTACCTTAAATCCCACTAGTGATGGGGATAACGATATTTCCTTTCACCCTTTTGTGGCAAATGAGGACAGATCTGGTATTTCAGGCTTCCTTTTGCCATCTATTGGTAATGAATCTTCATGCTTGTGAATTAAATCACTTTTCATTCCTTTTTTTTTTTCTTAAAGATTTGTTGTTGTTGTTGTGGACCTTTTTTTAAAGTCTTTATTAAATCTGCTATGACACTGCTTCTGTCCCATGTTTTGGTTTTTTGGCCACATGGGATCCTAGCTCCCTGACCAGGGAACAAACCTGCATCCGCTGTCTTGTAAGGCAAAGTCCTAATCACTGACCCACCAGGGGAGTGCCTCATTCCCATATCTTAATTGTCCTTACCCCAGCAGCATCCTGGCAGTTCCTACACTGTCCGGCAGCCGGGGTCTCAGAGCATGCTTCCTAATTTCTAAAAGCAAAAAAGAAAAAAGTAGGTCTGCTATTATATCCCACTCTTGTGGTCTGCTTTGGTTTAGATTTGGTTTGTGAAGGACAGAAATGATCTTTTACTCCTTTATGTTCTCCCAATGCCCAATTCAGAGAACCTTTGTTGATTGGGTAATTTGACACAACTGTAATACTCCGTTTTATTTTAGAGGTGACCTTACGTGGCTTTAAGGAATAAATGGACCTACTCAGAGGCCAAATATATCACACTGGGTGCTCTGTGATGTTACCAGATTCCTGCCCACCTCGTAAGCTCCCCACCCCCGTGTCCTCTCTGGCACAGTCTTGTTGTGTGCCGCTCTGCTTCTGGAAAGACTGCAGGTATTGCTTTCTTTGAAAGCCTAGCTCGCAGAAGGAGGGATAAATGAGGTCTCGGAGAAACCGCCATCAGCCCAGAAAGCACACAAGGGCTGTTTGGAAGCTTTGGGTTTGGGTGGATCATTGATTGATAAATTAGAGGGGTGCCTCTGGGCATTAACATTTGTAAGTTTCATGATGACTGGACATATTATTAGCACAACCACATTAGTCAGACTTGTGTTTCAGCTGCATGAGCTGGTCTTCCACAGTGAATTAAGAACTTCATTTCTGTGGGTAGGCTTGTCACTGAATCTCTGGTTTCCTCTGGCAGGACTGCATGGGGAAATGTAGAGTGCCTACACGGCCGCTGCAGCCTTGTTCAATGGCTGTGCTTCCAAACCTTTTTAAAGGCGACTGTCCATCTTCATCCATAGATTAGTTGCAGGTAGTATGTCCACTCACTGTGTGGTTGCTTCGTTTCCTAGCGTAGTAAGTTAAGTCACGTGCAGAGCTGAAGAAATGGCCTGCTGACTTCTTGTGGGCTTCAGCTCTCATGCATGGTCTGTACTGGGCCTTTTCATGGCTCTTTCCCTCTCTTGTTTTGCTTTCCATGGATTTGAGCCTTTTATTCCCCCCTGTGTTGATTTGGAACTTAAACATTTCATTTCTGTTCTTCTAGCTGTTGCCCTAGACATCTTACGCATATTGCTAATATCTTTCCCCTCTTCTGGACCTGCCTTGATTCCAGTCTCTGCCCATAATGTCAGTATTGACAAACTCAGTATATATTTAGTATTTTAAAGCACGCGGACTTCCCTGGAGGTTGGTCTAATGGTTGAGACTCCACCTTTCCAATGCAGGGAGCTCGGACTCAATCCCTAGGCAGAGAACTAGGAACCCACATGCTGCATGATATGGCCCCCATCGCTCCCCAAAATAAAACTGCAAAATACTTCATAGTTTAATTTTATATTTAAAAATCCTAGTCAGGCATCGTTATTATCATTTAGTAACCAGACTTATTTATAGGTACCTACCTGTCTGTCACTTTACCTTCCTGTGTTCACTGCTTCCTTCCTGTGCTCACCCTTCAGTGTTTGGTAGCAGAGGCTATGAGTCATAAGCTTAAGTTTTTTTTTTATATAACCATGTCTTTGTTTCGTTCTCAACACTGAAATTGATGCATCTGGTTTTCTAGATTTGTAGTAATTTCCCCTAAGTATTTTGGTGGAATTATTCCATTTCTTTCTGGTCTCTTTTGTGCTGATTTCAATTCTCCTGTCAGATTATCTGTCCCAGTAATAACTGATATTCTTTTCTCTCTAGTTGCCTTTAGGTTTTTTTATATTTTGTTTGCTATTCAGTTTCACCTACCTAGGCGTGAAATTATTTTTATTTATCCCGTTTGTCGTCCTTCTAAAATCTGAGGGTTTATGTTTTTCATCAGTTCTAGGAAGCTGCAGCCAACTGTCTTTTCCACTGTGTCTATTTGCTAGTTTGTCTCTTGTCGTTAGCAGCAGCTATCAGCCATTTGCTGGACTTTCTCACGCTGATATTTATGCCTTTGGTTTTTAGATTTTCTGTCTCCTTATGACTCTGAGCTACTTCCTCAGATTTCTCTTCCTGTTCAACAGTCCTCTTTTCAGCTGAATCTAATCTCCTATATTTTCACACATCCACTGATCTGCTTTTATTTCCATGACTATATTTTTTATATCTAGAATTTCTAACTGGTTCTTTTTCAGATTTGCCTTTTATTTTTTACTGTCCTTTATGCTTTGTTATTTCTTACATTATTAGTCATTCAAGTTGTGTTGATAGTAACATTTTTTTTTTCCTCCTTCATTTTCTAAGAGTCCAGTGTTTTATAATAAGGCAGTGGTTTTTTTGTCACAGTAATTAACTCATCTCTTCTGCCCCACTTTTATTTGACTAATGTTTTTGATCAGGTGTCACAGAGGGTCTTGCTGAGTCGGGAGAGATGTGTTCATGTCAGAGTAAGCCAGAGGATAATGGCCTTTATTAGAAACTCTGATATTCTAATTTCATGATCATTTGCCCCAGTAGCCCTTCTATTCTTAGAGTCATGATGGACCCTGCTATGCAAAGGATTCTTTTCTGTCTGCCTCAAATTCTTTAGTCTATTTTAAAGTCCATCTCTTTCATCCTTACAGTTAAATATTATCAGTTGAACATAGATCATTCATCAGACACTCAGTGTCAGAGAGCTAGTAAGTTACTCAGAAGACAGAAAAAGAGACTATGTTAAACACTCCAGCCCTTCCTGGCTATTTGAATGAAATTGTGCAAATTAATTAGTCTTTCTCAGCTCAGCATCAGTGATAGAATCTGGAGATGTCAAACATGCCCTTCAGCGTTGTCCACTTGGAAACTCCATTAGCACTCTGAAATTGTTTTCAGTTGAAATCCATAGGCTGAATAACAGTGAGTATTGCAGTGTGGCAGTGGTTTAGGTGATAGTATCTTTTATGATAGCGAGCAAGGCTTTGGTGAGGAATTTTTTAAAGGGCTATCAGATTGTAAAACCAATAAATCAGAAGTATTCCAGGCAATGCTTTACTGGGGTAAAGCTCATCTAACATGCAGGGACATATTTATTTTTCTTATCAGAGACAAGTATATTTTAAAAAGATATTTAATGGATCCTGACTGCCAGTATTGTAAAATACTGAAACTTCCAGTAGATGTATTTGCATGTGACTGGACATAGCATTGGTCTTTGAGAAGCAACAGACGATGGACCACCTTTTGTTGTAAAGTGGTTTGAAAAATCAGGGTGTTTGTATTTCAGACTATTGCCCCAGATAGCCTCAAATGCAATAGCAATTCTAGAAGGCATTGGAAGCCCATTTTCCCAACCCTTGAGTCACTTATTACCAACCATCTCAGCTGAATAGGTAACTGTGGTTTGCACTCAACAACCCACTTTTGTTTGTTTTGCGTGCTCCTATCACAAGGACACCCTGTCCACACAGTTCAACCAAGAGAGCCCGTCTGTCTTGGTTATGTTATTTCCTGCTGGTTGCAAACAAGGCCAGCCCTGGCTTGCATTCAGCAGTGAACAGACACAAATTGCTCTCTGCATCGGAGGAGGGAAGGGAAATCTGCTGGAGAAGGTGGCCAGTAGTGTTGCTTGGGTTGCAGGCAGATATTATGCATCTGAAATAGTCTCTGACTGAAGTTTTGACATTTTCTAAATGACTTCCAGGTAGCCTCAGCCTGGCAAATGAGCCTGTTCAGTTATAACAGTGACTAGTTCCCTGGTGTTTTAATTTTTTTCTTTTTCTTTTAATGATTGTAGAGGATGCCATGTAGTATTAGCTGGTAGACGTCACTCTTGGCTATCCAGAAAGTTAAGGAATTCTAGGTTTCTGGGCCTGTTTTCTTTGTGATTTTAGATGCATCGTTTAAGCTCTTTGGACTGGAGGTTGTCCGCTTATGAAATTGGGCAGTTCATTTAGAATTATAAAATCAGGCCCTTTCACAGCTTACAGGGCTCTTTAGATATCAATGCAGATGATGACATAAAGGTCCCTACAGTGTTGGGAGCAGGTCTAGGACCCAGAGCCCCGAGCACCCTCTGCCTGTTCTTGTCCAGCAGAGTCTGGAGGAGTGAGAAGATTAAGTAGCCAGGTGGACTGGAGAAAGCACAGGCTCTGGACTTGGACAGCCCTGGTGCTATTACTTCATTATCTTTGTTACTCTCGGTGGCCTTCTGAGAGTCCTAAACCTCATTCTCATCTATAAGTGGGGAGTAATCCTGACCTCCCAGGTCACTGTGAAAGTGACTGAGTTTTTAACGTGTACATCTGTGCTTGTGTATCACTGATGAACCCCGAGGCTCGAGCTGATGCCCCTTCAGGAGGCTGCATTCTGCTTTTAGGGTGTCATACCCGTTAGAACGCGCCTCCTTTGCAGTCGGCTACTGAGGGTGATGGGGCTGCGGAGGTGAAGGAGGCCTTGACCATTTTTCTCTCCTGTCTCGCTGGCAGCCATCTATCACACCTGTGAGGCCTCCAACTTCCAGTGTCGAAACGGGCACTGCATCCCCCAGCGCTGGGCGTGTGATGGTGACATGGATTGCCAGGACGGCTCTGACGAGGATCCGGTCAACTGTGGTGAGTGCCCCAACCCGCACGTCTCCCATGTCTGCTGTTCAGGAGGAGGGGCAACAGATAGACCAGGAGGCGGACCAGAGTCCCCGCTGTGCCTGGTGCACACTAGTGAGCTCGCCCTTGTGGCACTGCTGTTCGACGTGTGGGCCTGGGCTATGTGATTCTAATGACTTATTATTATCGTTTATTTACTTACTTTTGGCTGCACTGGGTCTTCGACTGCTTTGCACAGCCTTTCTCTGGTTGCGGCGAGCGGGGGCTGCTCTTTATTGTGGTGCACGGGCGTCTCACTGCAGTGACTTTTTTTGTTTTCTGGAGCACAGGCTTTAGACGTGCGTCCATAGTTGCTGCCTGTGGACTCCAGTCACTGTGGCACACACAGGCATAGGCATCCTGAGGAATCTTTCCGGACCAGGGATTGGACCCGCGTCCCCTGCATTGGCAGGTGGATTCTTTATCACTGAGCCATCAGCACGTCCTGTAATTTTAATTCTTGTGCAAGCAGGTTGCCTCCATAAAAACAGGAAAGGAAATGGGAAACCCACCAACCCACCCGGAACACTAAGTAGGGTCACATTACCGGTGTTCTGCCAGAAATTAGCCAACAGTTTCTGTATAGATGGCATACTTTACGGCTGAGAGGTTGCTGTGATGGTCCCTTGGGAAAATGGTTACCCATGCTCATAAGCCAGAACTTTTTCAGTGTAGTTGATTTAAAGAAGGATTCTGAGATAGTTAATGGAAATTAAGCATAAAATAGCTGCCACACAAACATAATATATAAAATGCTTTTTCACACCAAATTAAATGTATATTTTACATTGGAGTATAGCTGACTTACAGTGTTATGTTAGATTTAGGTGTACACAAAGTGATTCTGTTTTGTCGTTGTTTAGTCACTAAGTTGTGTCCAGCTCTTTTCGGCTCCATGGACTGTAGCCCATCAGTCTCCTCTGTTTATGGGATTTTCCAGGCAAGAACACTGGAGTGGGCTGCCATTCTCCAGGAGTTCTTCCCAACCCAGGGATCGAACCCATGTCTCCTGCTTGGAAGGTGGATTCTTTACCACTGAGCCACCAGGGAAGCTTGATTCGATGATACATATACACATATGCATTCTTTTTCAGATTCTTCTCCATACTGGTTATTCCAGAATTTTGAGTATAATTTCTTTTGCTATATAGTAGGTCCTCTTTAGTTATGTTTTATATACAGTAGTGTGTACATGTTAATCCTATGCTTCCTTGGTGGCTCAGCAGTAAAAAACCCACCTACCAACCAGGAGATGTGAGTTCGATCCCTGGGTCACAAAGAACCCCTGGAGAAGGAATGGCAACCCATACCAGTATTCTTGCCTGGAAAATTCCATAGGTAGAGGAGCCTAACAGGCTACACAGTGGGTCCACAGAGTCGGACATGACTAAGTGGGCACGTTTATTCATTAGGAGCCTTATGCCAGAAACCAAGGGCAGAGACCAATATCCATATTTTCTATTATTTCATGCCTCACATCCCTAATTTCCGTGGAACTGCAGTCGTTGTCTGCATGCTGCTGTATGTTCTGCTCTTCTCATGGCACAGTGTTAAGGCTGTTTCCGTGTATCTGTATTTTTCTGTGGTTAGCATTTGCATGGCAGATGCCCATCCTCTTTGTATTACTGCTGTGACGTAGTTTGTTTAGTCGCTCCCTGGTGGGGTAATGTCCGTTTTGCCCTGTCATGTATTGTAAAAACTGTTCGTGTCCTTGGAAATGAAGGCTTAGATTTCCCTTGAGATACTACTTCCTGGGGTGTATCCCTCCATATGGAAGTGCTGGGTTACAGGTTCTGATCCATTTCCGTGATTCTTGTTGTTTCCAGATTTTATTTCCAAGTGAGTATACCAAAAGGATCTCCATTAGTAACATATTGGATGTTTCCCCAAGCCTCTCTTGATTTTTATCTTTTGACTTTGAGTGAGTGATAACTTGTCTTGTACAGTTTAACTTTTATACTTTTGAAAAACCTTCTTATGCCGAAATCTATTTCCCCATCTCGTGGTACTCATTCACTGTTTCTGTTTTGATGTCCTTTGAACAATGTCCTGGGGATGATGACTTTTTACAGGATTAAAACACATTTTCTTGCCTTATCCCTGATCCTCCTGAAACTACTCTGCCAAGGGTTGGGTTTACAACTGACCTGCTAGAAGTGATTCTTAAGCCAAATGTCTGGCAGTTGCTTTCTGTTCAGGCGAATGGATGACCTAGTACTAAAAGTTCTACACCAAGTGCAAAACCTAAGATTCTTAACGTTTATGGGGCAAAGGTTCTTTAAAAGGGCTTTGGTTTAGGATTCCTGAAGAAATAAAATGGTGAGTGATGTAAGAGAGCTTGAAAACCCCCAGGGTCTATAAAATCAGGGTTCATGTCCTCTTTGTTTCCATCCAACTGGTGCTTTCATTTTATTTTTCATAAAAAAAAAGTTTTGAGTAGATAACGCATTCACATGGTTCACAGTGGAAAAGTACAAGGAGATTAAACAGTAAATGTTTTTCTCCCATCTGCCAGTTTCCCCGCTTTGCTGTGT
>SJYV01012131.1:583386-600271 GCA_006410875.1 Neotragus pygmaeus | reverse complement strand
TTTTCTCTCCCCCTCCCACTGTGAAGCCGACACAGGTGGCCTCTCCTGTTCCCGGGGTTATTCTTTCCAGGGCACAGTGGGAACTTGAGAGACTGGTCCCACGAGTATGGGCTGCAGACCCACAGCTCCTTGTTAGAGCAGCCCCTGATCCCACCTGAGGCCTCCCTCCTGCAGCGTGTCCCGCATTGTAACAGGCGCTCTGGGTGACGCCTGGGCCATGATGCATACACGTGTGCGTGATACACGCCGAGGGGCCACCGGAGTGCACACAGGACCGTCTCTTTGCTTTCTGGTGTTCTTGTCCCTGGGCTGCTCTTGAGGTGGTTGGGGTTGAGTGAACCAGAACTGGTTTAACCCGGATAGGAATTAATTCTCCCATCTGCCTTGTGCCTTCCGAGTGCCCTTCCTTCCACCAGCCTGCCTAAGGCCCTGCAAAAGCAAACGCATCTGAATACTAGCCCAGGGCAAATATAATAGGTAAGGTGAATCCGCTCCATGGAAGGGAAGGGAACACAGTGTGTCCTGACACCCCTCCATACGTGATTTTTAGACAAGCCACTGCTCAGAACAGTCCTGGCACACAGCCCCCACCCGACTACCTCTCAGCCGTGCAGCTAAACCTGGGCCGTCATACTGGTCTGGGACACGCCGGGGTCTGAGCGCAAGCTTCCTGTAACATTTTGGGTTTCCTTGTTTGGTGTTTTCCTCAGATTCACATGTCCTTCCCTCTCCCACTCCCGGGCCCTCCACGTGTCTGCCCAATTACTACCGCTGCAGCAGTGGGGCCTGCGTGATGGATAGCTGGGTGTGCGACGGATATCGAGACTGTATAGACGGCTCGGACGAGGAGGCCTGCCCCTCGCCTGGTAAGTATGGCCCCAGCCCTGACCCGGGACACCTGCTTCAAGCAGAGGACCTTTGAGGCTGCGCCCTGGGTGCAAGCACTCTGCTCTGTGGCCAGGCGCCTTCTCACCTCCAGAACAGGGAGATCCCTGGGCACTCAGATGTCATCTTCCCTCACTGCCCTCTGTATCCCGCTGACCACCGTGGCTGCTTCCTTGCCCAGAAGGTTACCCTGGGGATTGTAGGGAAGGTCTCTGTACTAACTCTCCTAAATCTCTGGTTTGGAGAAGGCAGTGGCACCCCACCCCAGTGCTCTTGCCTGGAAAACCCCTGGTTTGCTAGCTGGTGGCCATCCTATTAAAAGAAGGGCAAGCAGTGCCATCTAGTGGCTAAACATGGCAAGGCACCTGGAGGTCTGTGCTTTCACCTTGTTGCTGGAAGCCAGGATAAACCGTGAGACCCTCGTCAAGGTGCCCCCGTAACTGGAGGCAGAACTGTGTCTTTTTCTCAATAGGTTTCCATTTCAGAGTCAGTTATAATAAGAGAGTAGATCATCACTTGCCGCGGTTTATGTAATTCTTTTCATCAAATTCCTAGATCCTTTAAGACTGTTTTCATCCCATCTCTTCACTGTTTAAAATCATGAGAGGTGGGATTTCCCTGGCAGTCCACTGGCTAAGACTTCACCTTCTGATGCAGGGGGCTTAGTTCAAACCCTAGTTGGGGAGCTAAGATCCTACATGCTTTGTGGCCAAAAACCAAACCAAAACATAAAAAACAGAAGCAATACTGTAATAATTCCATAAAAACTTTAAAAATGGTCCACATCAAAAAATACATTTTTTTTTAAAGTAACTTTTTAAAAGACTCATCACTGGTTTCTGCTTGTCCTCTTGTCCAGAAGATAGACCCTAACCCTTGAGTCCTGTTCTCAAGGCCCTGTTTGAGCCCTGTTAGACCCTTTGTGCTTGCCGTGACTTCTCACTTCCATACGCTGGGCTCCTTAGTTGCTGTGGCCAGACCTGCCTCTGGTTTACTTAGATTCCTCCAGCAGAACTTTGGCCCTGTCCACCTCGATGTTGTCCCCCTCCTTGCCTTCTGTAAAGCCTACTGTTTGTCAGGGCAGACAGAAGCATGGGATGCCACTATGCCATCGCTCTTTCTCCCATTACAGCATGTAGAACACCTGTAGGAAATCACTTGGGTTGTTTCTAAAAAGTGTAGAATATCTTATGTATTTATATACATTTTTTCTAAATTTATAGAAATGCAGAATCAGAATTTCTGCCTGGAGCCCAGGAGTTCCCCCTGTCAATAACAGGTTGACTGATTGTCTTGTGGGGATAGTGAGGCGGGGGAGTGGGGAGTCTCACTGCTGCTTTAGCATCTTTCAGTGGCTCCCTTGTATAATTTTCACCCTTCTCTCTCCTGGCCAAAGGATACCGTTTTCCAGTCTGTTTGCAGATTCTGTGAAGTTGGTCTTAATGGAGCCTAGCTTTCTCCCGTGACAGCCTAGGGTAGAGTCCTCCCTACTCTGAAGTCTCTAGCCACTCAGCCCTGTCTGTTGGCGTCCCAGTTTCCCAGGTCTGCTGCCTTTGTCTCTGTCAGGGGCTTCCCGGGAGAGAAGCAGGATGAGATGTGTCTTACCAACCTGCCATCTTCACCAGAGCTCACACGTCTGTTTGGGTTCCCGTCGAAATTCCCAGAGCACCAACGTCCCCAGCACATCGAATAGGTTGCTGTTGCTGGCCTCAGGACTAAAAAAGTGAATTTTAAAAACCTTTTCTTCTAGCCAACGTGACCGCTGCCTCCACTCCTACCCAGCTCGGGCGGTGTGACCGGTTTGAATTCGAGTGCCGCCAACCGAAGAAGTGTATCCCCAACTGGAGGCGCTGTGACGGCCACCAGGACTGCCGGGACGGCCAGGACGAGGCCAACTGCCGTGAGTGGTCGGCAGGGCCGACCCGGGGAGGCTCCGGGAGAGTGGGACGGCTCCTGCTTGGGCTTTGGGTCTCATAGTAATAAGTTCTGGCCTTATGCCTCCGTTTTAGAGATGGGAAAGTTAAGCTTCAAAGAGGGTCACCTCATCCGCAGCAGATTGGGGCATTTACTTAGTGTTTTCCTTGTACAAAACCGTGATCTTCTCATCATACCATGTGGGAAGTTCTTGTAGGGAGGAATACTCCAAAACAACACAGAGAAATTAAATGGGGATTAGCGTAAAACCCTGAACTTATGTGAAGAGACTGAACAGAGTGGACCTTTGGGACATTCAGATAACAGGGCAGGTTGATTCAACACTCATTAAAATCATAGTAGGGACGTCTGAGCCAGATAAGTGCGCTAAGAAGAACATTAACCGTAATTAACAAAGAGGAAATGAAATAGGACCTTCCTCTTGGATGAGATTAATTCATTAATGGGTGTTCTTTAAATAAATATCTTTTGCCTGTTTCAAATCTGTCTTGTACATAAGGAAATCCCTTGGTTAAGGGGCTTCAAATCAAGATGTGCTCTATCTACAGTTTCCCTCAATCCATTAATCGGATAACCCCATCAACAAAGGAAATGAGATTAGCATGACATGCCTCTTCTTAGAGAAGCTGGCCCCTGAAGGCTACTACATTCTGTTTTAAGTGCCCATTAATCATCTGTTTAAGAACCAGTTTAAGAATTTTCAGACAACCTTATTCCCAGTTTCTAAAAACCATGTTTTCTTCCTTTGAAAATATTGAGATGTTTCCTAAAGAAACATCAGACATCTTTCAGCTTGACTGTTCGTCTGTTTTTTGATTATATTTTACCATGTTCTTAGCAAGTGGAGGGGTGGTAATTCTGTGATGGGGATCTTGGTATTTTCCATAACAATCCCCTCTGAGCATAGAGTCCTTCCCTGACTCTCCTGTATAATATCCCCATCACTCTCTTCCAGTTACTCTCAGTATGTTTCTTTGTAGTCCTATCACTGTCTCAAATAAGGTATTTGTTTACTTGTTTGCTATCTCTCTCAGTAAGCTCTGTGATGGTAGGTCTTTTGTTTCACATACCACCATATCCTTAGCATCTTTAACAATATCTGATTCATGATAAACCCTCCCTAAAAGTTCGATGGATGAATGGATAGATTAATGGGTGGATGAATCCCAGCTTGGGCTTCTGAGGCTGTTCACTAGTGGTTCTAAAACCTTTTCTGAGGGCTCAGTGGTAAAGAATCTGCCTGCCACTGAAATGTGGTTTTCAGAAGTGGGTGCAGTGCCTCAGCCAGAAAACAGGACTGTCTAGTTCCAGAGCGGAAGTTCTCAGGGCTGGCCAGGTCTGAGGAATCACTGTGGAGCTTGTAAGTCCTGCACTTACAAGCTTTTCTTTTTCAGGTTCTTTTCTATTAGAGGTTATTACGAGATCTTAACTATAGTCCCCAGTGCTCTGTTTCTGCCTCAGTAGGTTTGGAGCAAACCTCTGCTTCACAAGTTCCCCGGCAGACAGTAAAGACCCGTTGTTAGTAGACTCTGCTGTTGGATCACCACCCTGGTTTAGTGGTCCGTTTGGCTTCCTTTTCGTTTGGATAGAGTCATTGTATGGAGCATCGTGTGCATATTTGCATGGGGCGGGGAGCACTAGTTGATGAGTTCCCTTTCCCAGAACCTGGGAACACTTTGGTGACTGTGGACCCTCACATGTTGCAGCCACGCACAGCACGCTGACCTGCACGGCCCTGGAGTTCCAATGCCAGGATGGTGAGGCCTGCATCATGCTCTCCGAGCGCTGCGACGGCTTCCTGGACTGCTCGGACGAGAGCGACGAGCGCGCCTGCAGCGGTGAGTGTGGCCCCCCCCAGGACCCCTGGTTCATCCTCCACCCCGCTGGGCGGGGCCCAGGGCAGAACCTGTCTGAGCTTTGCCTCAGTTTGAACAAGCTCACTGTTGGAGCTCCAGAGGAGGCCTGTCCCACCTCTGATACAGCCTCTAGCAGCTCGCCTCGCCCCTCTCAGGGAGATACTGGTCGAGACTGGGGTTTTCGTTTTGTTTTTTGCTTTAGTCCTTGTGTTGGTGGGCTTCTCTGGTGGCTCAGACAATAAAGAATCTGCCTCTGCAATGCAGGAGACCCAGGTTCGATCCCTGGGTTGGGAAGATTCCCTGGAGGAGGGCATGGCAACCCACTCCAGTATTCTTTCCACAGACAGAGGAGCCTGGCGGGCTACGGTCCACGGGGTCTCAAAGAGTAGGACACCACTGAGCAACTAACCCATCACCAGCTCATGCTGAGGCATTGTTGCTCCTGCAGTGCCTCAGGCTTTGCGGTGGGGTAAACTCCATCCTTCTGTCTGAAATGCATTTAGCAATCTTTTGGGGCCTGTTATCACAGAATACCACCTACTGGGTGGCATGAAAGCAACAGAAACTGATCTCTCACAGTTCTGGAGGCTGGAAAGTCTGAGACGGAAGCCCAGCAGATTCAGTGTCTGGTGAGGGCCCACCTGTTGGTCCACAGACAGCCGTGTTTTCTGTGTTGGTCCATGGTGGAAGGAAGTGCTCTGGGGTCTCTTTTATGAAAACACTAGCCTCATTCACGAGGGCTCCATCCTTAGGACCTAGTCACCTCCCGAGGACCCGCCTCCAGTACCATCACATTGGGTTTGAGGCATCAGCATGTGGATTCTGGGGCACATAAGCATCTCAGTCTCTAGAAGTCGCAGATCCTGCCAGGACAGTGTCCTTGGATTTGTGGTATTCTCTGTTGAGAATCAGGCTTGTCTCAGTGCAGACAAGGAGGTGAAATGCAAGGAGAAATATCACAACTGGAAATTTAGGAGACCCTGTGGAAGGGTGGATAGGAAGGTTTGAACTCTCTTTTTTTTTTCTGGGGTGTTTTAAGATGATGGTGGCCAGACCATGCAGAGCCCAGTAGGTCTGCCTGAAACCAAGGAACCTCCTGTGTCCTTTGAAATGCAGAGATGTGTAAGGTATCACTTGCTTTTCCCCCCTTTTCTCTCTCTAGAGGAATTAAATGTATACAAAATACAGAATCTTCAGTGGACAGCAGACTTCTCTGGGGATGTAACTTTGACCTGGATACGGCCCAAGAAGATGCCCTCTGCTTCTTGTGTGTATAACGTCTACTACAGGTGGGTCCCTTCTTTGCCACGGGAGAAGAAAATGATGTTTTTATTGCCATCGGGTATTCCATAAACTCTTGTGTGTGCACCGAGCAGCTCCGTTGACGGGTTCAGACATCTTGGCCACCCCATGCTGCTTTGATGCTATGCTGTCTTTGTTCTCTTGGCCAGGGTGGTTGGAGAGAGCATATGGAATACTCTGGAGACCCACAGCAATAAAACGAGCACAGTATTGAAAGTCTTGAAGCCAGACACCACATACCAGGTCAAAGTCCAGGTCCAGTGTCTGATCAAGGTGCACGGTACCAACGACTTCGTGACCCTGAGGACTCCCGAAGGATGTGAGTACCGCAGGGACAAGCCCTTCTGTGGATTTTCAGAGTTTCCCAGGATGCTCAGGGACAGGGCAGCCTCACTACATGTGCCGCCTATGTGCCTAAGTTTACCTGGCTGTCACTCTCCTTACTATAGCACATAACTTAAAAAAAAAACAACACAATTCTGGTTTTTGAAGTGTAGTTGATGTATAGTGTTTTAGGTAGGTATACAGCAGAGTGATTGAGTTATACATGTATATCGCTCTTCTTTTTCAGGTTCTTTTCTATTAGAGGTTATTACGATATTTTGACTATAGTCCCCAGTGCCGTACACTAGGTCCTTGTTGTTTATTGCTTTGATTATGCCCAACTCTTTGTGACCCCATGGGCTGTAGCCTGCCAGGCTCCTCCGTCCATGGGGTTTCCCAGGCAAGAATACTGGAGTGGGTAGCCATTTCCTTCTGCAGGGTAACCTTCCCCAATCCAGGGATTGAACACGTGTCCCTTATGTCTCCTGCATTGGCAGGCGGGTCCTTTACGACTAGGACCACTTGGGAAGCCATTTTATATAGAGCAGTGTATATCTGTTAAGTCCCAAACCCTCATTTATCCCTTGATCCCTTTCCCCTTTCATAACCATACATTTGTTTTTGACGTCTTAACACAATTTTTTTTTCGATTGAAGTATAATTGACCCACAACACTGTGTTGGTTCCAAATGTATGACATAGTGATTCGATATTTGTGTAATTACAAACNCTCAGAGGGTCAGAGCCCCAATTGCCACATTGTTCAAGGGTCAACTTATTCTAATTTTAAATAAGGTACAGGTAACAAAAGTTTCAAGCAACAGTGAGCAAAAGGAAATAGTTTCAGCCCCACTAGAAATCTAAACAGCAAAGACACAGCACTTTCACATTACACTGACAAAAAAAGAGAGTCATAGCTGGAAAGAGGAGTCCCCAGGGAGAATGAATGGGCTCCACCTTCTGTAAGGCACTTACAGTAGGTATCAAAAACATTGAAAATGTGACATCCTTTGATCCAGTAATCCTTCTAAGATTTTACTCTAAGGAAACAAATGTGCATAAAGAATTTTATTTATGACAGGAATTAAGAAGAGATACCCTAATGCCCACCAGAAAAGGATCAGTCCAGTAAATTTTGGGTGGCTGGCATTTGTATCATTTTCCATTTTTTTAAATACCTTTATGTGTTTTGCAAATGTCCTTTATCACATATATGTTAGATAGAAGATAATAAATGCTAGTTACTAGTTTATAAACAAGGATGTAGGAGTGGGGACTCCAGGCAGGTGGTCCAGGACACCTAGTTGTCATCAGGGTGGCAGGAGCCCAGCTTTATAAAGGTTGGGCTTGCAGTCAGTATCCCATTCCCATTGGAGGGTCCTGGCCTAAGCTGGACGGGTCCTTCTTCCTGCTACCTGACTTGGAGTTCAAAGAAGGTGCAGTCAACAGAACAAGAACCAGGAGATCATGATTATGCCGTGGGGCCCAATATGTGAGTAGAGATAGAGAGGAGAAGGGGTTTTGTGGGGACAGAGGAGGTGCCGGTAGCTCTGACGCTGGAAAACTTGAAGGTTGGCCTAGAAGTCTGGAAGTCAGTCCTGATCCCAGCCAGCATTCTGGGTTTGGGCTGTTCCAAGAGGGACTTTTCCAGCACAGGATCCAAGGACTTGCGCTGAGCCAGTCTAAGTCGGAGGCTTATTCCAGTGAACAGATCTGAACTGCTGCGGCGCTGCAGGGTTCAAGGCCAGGCTGGACTGGGGCTAAGATCAGCTTGGAAGAGTTGGAAAGAAAGGAGATAGGAAGTGAGCTGGCAGCTGACAGTGGAGTTCCCACAGGCTGTTTTAAGGAGCAATGTCTCATTTTCACTATTGCAAATTCCTTTTTTTTAAATTTTAAACCTCATGGCTGAAATCCACTGCGACCTGGATTAGTCCAATCCCATTACAGTGAACCGTTGCTTTAATTGTATGGATTCTTTGTGGCATTTAAACACTCCTGGAGATGAGTGAACCAACCAGAACTTTGAAAAATCAGTGTTTGTTAAAATGACTTTTGTTTTTCCACTTCTGCTATGTGGCTTAAAAGCAGACGTGGTAGTTATTTGAGACTTTGGGGATGAGAAAATGCCCATTTTCTGAATCTAATCTCAGTGATAATATATAAAGAACTGGTACGAAACTCAAAGTGCTTTAACATCTATCTATTGCTGCAGGAAGGAGCTCATATAAAGTTGTAACCTGTAACAGAAGCTGTCGGTTTCCTTGTTTAACTTCCTGAGCAGTCCCTCCTGTGTTTGTTTTCAGGGCTACGAGATACACATGTTTGATAGTGTCATGAATATCTCAGCTTACCTTGGGAATACTACTGACAATTTCTTTAAAATTTCCAACCTGAAACTGGGTCATAATTATACTTTCACTGTCCAAGCACGATGTCTTTTCGGCAGCCAGATCTGTGGGGAGCCTGCGGTCCTGCTTTATGATGAGTTGGGGTCTGGTAAGTCACTGTTGCTACCATTTCTTGGGAAATATATCAAGGATGTAGCGTGGTTTGATGAACACGTGCATGCGTGCTCAGATGCTTCAGTCATGTTAGACTCTTTGCGAGCCTATGAACTATAGCCCTCCAGGCTCCTCAGTCCATGGGATTCTCCAGGCAAAAATACTGGAGTGGGTTTCCATGTCCTCCTCCAGGGGATCTCCCTGACCCAGGGATTGAACCCGCATCTCATATCTCCTGCATTGGCAGGCGGGTTCTTTACCCCTAGCGCCACCTGGGAAACCCTTGATGAACATGTGTCTTTCTAAAAATGCATTTGAAATATTCTTACAGTGCTGAAGAAAATCATTTATGCATCAGCTTAATCAGGCATTGATTTATTTAACAAATCCTTCCCTAGTCAGGCATGCCGTGAGGTGCTGGGGTTACAAGATGACCATATTCTGAATGTAAGTCAGAAGAAAGGAAATGTTTTGTTTAAAAAGGAGATTCTGTTTGATAGCTTGGTGAGTTTTTTTTTTTTTTTTAATTTTCTGGAGGACCTTTCAGAGCCTCTAGTATGCTAATATTCCCCATGATTTTCCAAGTCAATAGCTTATCTCATCACAGCGTCACTTACTTCCCAGCCTTCCCTCCATCTTTGCCATCACCCTCAGATCACATCTTGAGGTCAGCCTGGGATCTCTGTCTTCTGGATGCTGACAGACAGCAGTGTGGGGCCATGCTTATGGCAAGGGAGAGGAACCTCCCATTTACACAGAAATTCTGCTCAGGTCGTAATAGCTTACCCAGGATTTCAACAAATGTTTTGCCACTGGTCTATTTAGTTATATTTACTCCCAGTCAACAACCAACCAGTGCTTAAGCTCAGAATCTTATGTTAGACCTGTTGTCTGTTCCATCACCCCTCCTGGGGTGGCCTCTAGTGGAATAACCTATCCTTGGCATCTCTCTAAAAGAGGGAGACCTTGGGACTTTCCTAGTGATGCAGTGGATGGGAACCCACCTGACAGTGCAGGGCACGCAGGTTCCATCCCTGGGCCAGGAAGATTCCACGTGCCGAGGAGCAACTAAGCCCATGGACCACACACAGCTGCTAAGGCCTGCCCTCTAGAGCCCTGCCCTCTAGAGCCCGATGCAACTGCTAAAGCCTGTGTGCCTAGACCCCATGCGTCGTGACACGAGAAGCCACTGCAGTAAGAAGCCCACGTACTGCAACTGGAAAACAGCCCCTGCTTGCCACAGCTAGAGAAAGCCCATGCACAGCAATGAAGGCCCAGCAGGGCCTAAATAAATAAATAAATAAATAAAAATTTTAAGAGGAAACCTGGTACATCACAACCCTTTGGAGAACTGTAGCCCGTTTGCAGTTCTGTAAAGTTCCTACACAAAACAACCAACCAAACTCATGTCTTAGCGTGTCTTAAGGAGAGACTCCTTTTTAATTAAAACCAAGTAGCAACCTGTGAAATAGACTTTGGGGAAAAACTGCCGTGAGGACGTGTGCCAGCTGCCTTTGTAAAATCAGGACTGTCAGGTGGGCGAATTGCTCGGGTGGACGTTTCCTTGGAGCACATCCTGCCCTGTGATGTTCACATCCCCTTGGAGGTGGGTAGGGGTGGGAATGCAATCCATTTCTGTCTCCTCTGCCATGCTGGCTTCCTCTTGACTGCTCCAGGCCAGAGCTTCCCCCTAGTTACCGCTTCACAGTTGAGATTAGGTTGGGACACGTGACAAACTGGGGAGAGTTTTGTCTAGTGAAGTCAACAGTGCAGGAAATGAAAGACATGGATATTGAACTGTCATATCAGGCTTGCAGAAAATGGCTGTTCTGTGGCTCATCTTTATGGGGACCTGTTGTGATGCATCCCTGTATAACTACTGAACTTTCCCCATGAGGAGGAGGCCTGGCCCTATCTCCTCACCCTGCACCAGGGAACGGCGTCAAGGCTGAGGCTTCTCATGAAGACCAAGGAAGTGCACTNGACCTGTTGTGATGAATCCCTGTATAACTACTGAACTTTCCCCATGAGGAGGAGGCCTGGCCCCATCTCCTCACCCTGCACCAGGGAACGGCGTCAAGGCTGAGGCTTCTCATGAAGACCAAGGAAGTGCACTTTGCTCCCTTAGCTAAAACTGACTCACATGACTGTGTTCCTGCCGCAGGCTCAGACTTTCCTCAGGATTTCTGCCTTGCAAAGTCTGCCCTTTTCAGAAAGACTGGCGCAAACCCAACAGAGTCCTGTTGCTACGACTGTATCAGTATATCATGAAGCTAGTATTTGTTGAGGATAATGGGAAGGGAATATCACTGATAGGTTATAGACACCCAAAAGGCTTTGCAGAGAGCTTTTAAAAAATGTTAAATGTATATGGACAGATTCCCTCTTTCTCTTTTAAGTAAAAAATAAACCTCATAAAACTTCACGAGCTATTAAGTCAGTATTGCAGTAAAGGAATCTCGTTTGTATCACTTAATGGAGCTTCAGGTAATTGCAGTTCAGAGTGACTTTGGTGCCAAGTAGGGGGAAATAATTGCAATCTCGTTAATTAGTGGTCTGATTTCACATCCTCTTATGTAAGGCAAGCAAGTGGTCTTAAGTAATAATGCTAATGAAATCAGTGTTGATACCCCAACAAAGGTCTCCCTTCCAAGAGATTATCTAAATAACCAACGAGGCAGTGATTAGGAGCCTGATGTAATTACCGTATTTGCACGCATGAGGCCTGTCCTCCATCAGCTTGTGGTGAGGAGTTGGGAAACATTCGGGTGTCACGGGTAGGAACGTGCCACGTGGGACAGGCGATTCGGGGAGCTGCTGCAGACTTGCGGCATCGTTTGGGTGGCTGGGAAGGCGAGGGGTTACCTGGTCCTTTCTCCTCCCCTCCCAGGGGAGCCTTATGGGTTGGTGTCTTGCTTTGGCAGGTGGCGATGCGTCAGTGATCCAGGCTGCCAGATCTACCGACGTAGCTGCCGTGGTGGTCCCCATCTTGTTCCTGATCCTGCTGAGCCTGGGCGTTGGGTTTGCCATCCTGTATACAAAGCATCGGAGGCTGCAGAGCAGCTTCACGGCTTTCGCCAACAGCCACTACAGTTCCAGGCTGGGCTCAGCCATCTTCTCCTCTGGGGATGACCTGGGTGAGTGGGGCAGGGTGCAAAGTTCTCCCTCCTGAGGCAGACCCCACAAGGCCAGGGGCTTGCTGAGGAATTGCCTACCTTGAGCTTATCTTTTGATGCTAGCAGAGTTCTTCATTAACCAATAATCCCACTGCTTTGGGATGAATCAGTCAGAGCCCTTTATTTTGCAATTGCTTCTAAATTAAAATACCAGTCCTCTGTTCAGTGGGGGCTTCCCTGGTGGCTCAGTGGTAAAGAATGCATCTGCCAGTGCAGGAGATGTGGGTTTGATCCCTGGTCTGGGAAGATCCCCTGGAGAAGGAAATGGCAACCCACTCCAGTATTCTTGCCNAAATAAACCTCATAAAACTTCACGAGCTATTAAGTCAGTATTGCAGTAAAGGAATCTCGTTTGTATCACTTAATGGAGCTTCAGGTAATTGCAGTTCAGAGTGACTTTGGTGCCAAGTAGGGGGAAATAATTGCAATCTCGTTAATTAGTGGTCTGATTTCACATCCTCTTATGTAAGGCAAGCAAGTGGTCTTAAGTAATAATGCTAATGAAATCAGTGTTGATACCCCAACAAAGGTCTCCCTTCCAAGAGATTATCTAAATAACCAACGAGGCAGTGATTAGGAGCCTGATGTAATTACCGTATTTGCCAGCATGAGGCCTGTCCTCCATCAGCTTGTGGTGAGGAGTTGGGAAACATTCGGGTGTCACGGGTAGGAACGTGCCACGTGGGACAGGCGATTCGGGGAGCTGCTGCAGACTTGCGGCATCGTTTGGGTGGCTGGGAAGGCGAGGGGTTACCTGGTCCTTTCTCCTCCCCTCCCAGGGGAGCCTTATGGGTTGGTGTCTTGCTTTGGCAGGTGGCGATGCGTCAGTGATCCAGGCTGCCAGATCTACCGACGTAGCTGCCGTGGTGGTCCCCATCTTGTTCCTGATCCTGCTGAGCCTGGGCGTTGGGTTTGCCATCCTGTATACAAAGCATCGGAGGCTGCAGAGCAGCTTCACGGCTTTCGCCAACAGCCACTACAGTTCCAGGCTGGGCTCAGCCATCTTCTCCTCTGGGGATGACCTGGGTGAGTGGGGCAGGGTGCAAAGTTCTCCCTCCTGAGGCAGACCCCACAAGGCCAGGGGCTTGCTGAGGAATTGCCTACCTTGAGCTTATCTTTTGATGCTAGCAGAGTTCTTCATTAACCAATAATCCCACTGCTTTGGGATGAATCAGTCAGAGCCCTTTATTTTGCAATTGCTTCTAAATTAAAATACCAGTCCTCTGTTCAGTGGGGGCTTCCCTGGTGGCTCAGTGGTAAAGAATGCATCTGCCAGTGCAGGAGATGTGGGTTTGATCCCTGGTCTGGGAAGATCCCCTGGAGAAGGAAATGGCAACCCACTCCAGTATTCTTGCCTGGGAAAGCCCATGCACAGAGGAGACTGGTGGGCTACAGCCCACGGGGTCACAAAAGAGTTGGACACGACTGAGCAACTGAACAAAACTGTTTGATAGCATGCCCAAGACAGGGAGTTCTGTCAAAGGTGGGAGCTTGCCTTGTACACAAAGGGTGGGTGCCACTTTAGGTGGGTGTTCCCAAAGTGGCAGCAGATTCTCAAGCATTTCCGACCCCTCTCATCCCTCACAGATGGAGGTGTGGCATCTTTGGAGATGTTTGTCTTGACTGACAAAAAGCCATGCTTTCTTCATCGGTCTCTGTCTAATTACCCTCCCCATCATGCTGTTTCTCTCTCCCGTGGCTAGCACAGCCTCACTGGCTGTCCTCCTTTTACGTATTGGTGGCATATGACCTGGGGAAGAGAAGGAAATGCCCCCGTTCTTATACAAGTGTATGCGTGCTCTAATTCCAAAATGCTCATGGAGGAAGTGAGCTACTTAATAAACATAATTAACTCATTACTGACCGGGGGATTTTTGCAAAACTAATGCCTGTGACCGGTAATTTTTATTTTGGCCAGCCAAAGATTAATTCTGGTTATTTCTTTGTGAGTTACTACAATTAATAGGTATATCTGACATACCTGTAAAGCCCGAAGGAGCCTTTCGGCCAACCCGGTGTGTATGAAACCTACAGTGACTTTCACCATGCTAGCGTAGGGTGTGGATAACTCAAACTGGGGCACCTAAGCCACTTATTGGAATTTGGGATGGATAATAAGATCCCCCCTCTTTAAATTTACTTTCCTTTTTTGGTTAAGTTCAAGCTATCCTGAAAAGAAGGTTGGCCACCTGTTGATGGGGGGCAGGTGACCCAAGAATGTCAGAAGCTGGGCTGCTTTCAGCTGGCTCTGGCTGCTGCCTTTTCTAGCTGGGGCTTGTGATGTAGGGATGGGGATCAGCGGCGGGAGGTGGGGGTCAGGCAGAAGTGCCCTAGAGCTCACCAAAGACTGACTGTCTTGCCTTTAGGGGAGGACGACGAAGATGCTCCGATGATAACTGGATTTTCCGATGACGTCCCCATGGTGATAGCCTGAAAGAGCTTTCCTCACTAGAAACCAAATGTTGTAAATATTTTATTTGATAAAGATAGTCGATGGTTTATTTTAAAAGATGCACTTTGAGTTGCATATGTTATTTTTATATGGGCCAAAAACAAAAAACAAAAAAAAAGGAAAGAAAGGAAGGAATAAACTTTGTCGTAATCAACTGTGAACTTCAAACCAGGTTGATTTTAGTAACTAAATTGCTTTGATTTGATATTAATATAGTCTTACAGGGCTGTGCTTACTGGGCATGCTTTTAGGTCTGTGAGATAATTTTGGTTCAATAAATTGGCCATTCTTTTTATTTTTCTAAGACGCAGAAATGTATTTAATAAAGACTTCAAGAGAGAGTGATGGGTAGAACCCCTCCTCCTTGAAAGTAAGCTCAGATTTAAATTTTTGTTTGCAGGTAGTTTATACGGAAGTGTTTGGGTGTATGCAGGGGGGACATTTCTTTTATTTTGTTAATTTATTGGGACTCTGTGTAGGACCAGGCTTCGGTGGTCATCTGACCCCACCAAATTTATGAGCACCCCCGCCTGCAGGGTTGGACGATGAAGAACAGAAGCAGTTGTGTTGCCATTCCGGTAACCACCCATTTTCACTCGCTCGTGTGTCACACGATGGTGTCTGGCAGAAGAGCCTGTTGAGTCCTTGCTCCATTTCCGCTAAACAGAGCTGAGCTTGGGAAGCCCTGCAGCAGCACTCCTCTTATGCTGATGGATGGCCTCTCGCCGCACACACACCTGTGCAAGACGTAGCTTTCACCGCTACACAAGGATCACGCTGCTTTATTCTACACTGGTATCATTGTCATGCAAAAAATTACTCTGGCTGTGGGAGAGAATTCCAGATCTGTGCCATGATAGCTACACTGGCAGATATAGTACCTAATTTTTCCTTTTTTTGGGGGGGGGTATTTTATTTTATTTTGGTTTGCTTTTACTTACCACTGAAGAGTCTCAAATGGAAAGGTTTATGTTTGTGTTGAGGTGGCCACTTACTGCCCTTAAAAATCCACACTGATATATGCAGTCACTTTGAATTGGGTCAGTGCCTTTTTGCTCTTTTTTTTTTTTTTTTTTAAATTCTCTTCTTCCACCTCCCTCGCCTGTATCCCTGCCCAGTTTTAAGAGAAAATGTTATGCACCCTTACCGGAGATAGGTGAATTCGAGACCATTCAATCTAGCTCACAGTAGCAGCAGTGCTAGAATTGATGTTCTTTGTAAGATAAGCTGTGCTGTATCCTTCTGCCTTTCAATGCCTCCCCTGTATTCAAACCATGGCCTCTTGGTAGGTATGTGAGATCCAGTGGGGACTGATGCTCACTCTCGAGACCTACTGTTGTCAGCCCCAGTGTGTAGCATTGTTGTGATGCCTACTGTGTGCACCTCACTGCAGAAGTTCTTCCCAGCTGAGAAGCAGCGAGCTCTGAGGCTATCTATTCCAAAGTCATGCTTTGGCATAGTGTCCCTCACCTGCAGGCTTTGTCAAAACCCCATCTCCTCTTTGATGCAACACATCACCCTCTTGCAAGTCTTTGCTTTCTTTTAACCAAGAGTATCACTCTTGGCTGATAACATAGTTTTATTCTACCTGGAGAGTGTTTGGGAAACAAAGAGCCGATTAAAGTGTTTTTAGTTAAAAATTTTTTTATTTGTGTATATATATGTTTTGCTTGAGGAGTATTTTCAACTGTAGATGTTAGGATGTTGCGAATGGTGGTAAATGACTAGCCTTCTTCCAGTAGGATTTCCTTCTCTTTCCTGTGTTGTGTTTTGAAAGACTGGAATTTCTTTGGCTTTATCTTGTGTCTTGCCTTGGAGTTTCGTTCAAAACTCCAAGCCCTACCACCTTCCCTTTTAAATAAGCACTTTAAGTAACTGAAAGATGAATGGTCTGGTGGGAGGCAAGTCATTTAACCGAACTACTAGAAAGTCTATTTTCTTGTTTTTCTTTCCTTGCCAAATTTGGGGGGCATTTTTGAAAGCTGATATCAAAGGCGCTGAGATTTTATATTTAGTTCTTCCTTAGGCAAGCCATTCTACCGAGCACACGCCTCCATTTGGCAGCTTGAGATATTTCTGAGCGTCCGAGTCGTTCCCAGTGCCTGCCAATGCTTAGTGCGCCGTACTGTATAGACTGGCCATCACCCCTCTCCTTGGAAAATGCCACTGGGCTGTTTGCGAACAAGCAGCCTTTTAGGGCTAGAGTACTTTATATAAACAGAAGAGCTAAGTTCCCGAAGACTAAGCTAGACAGATGCAGCTATGTGTAAATTGTATATTTTTATGAACTGTTGAAGCACGCACTGTCACCTCGCTCTGCATAGCTTTGTGAGGTTTTGATGTATATATGCCGTCTGTGAGAGTCCCGAGGTGGGAGGGACAAGAGGAAATGAGAGCAGAGACTCCATGGAGCCTTTGAAGGTGACCCGATAACTGTCTTCACTGTGACCAATT
>SJYV01012131.1:547285-582973 GCA_006410875.1 Neotragus pygmaeus | reverse complement strand
AAAAAAAAAGGAAAGAAAGGAAGGAATAAACTTTGTCGTAATCAACTGTGAACTTCAAACCAGGTTGATTTTAGTAACTAAATTGCTTTGATTTGATATTAATATAGTCTTACAGGGCTGTGCTTACTGGGCATGCTTTTAGGTCTGTGAGATAATTTTGGTTCAATAAATTGGCCATTCTTTTTATTTTTCTAAGACGCAGAGATGTATTTAATAAAGACTTCAAGAGAGAGTGATGGGTAGAACCCCTCCTCCTTGAAAGTAAGCTCAGATTTAAATTTTTGTTTGCAGGTAGTTTATACGGAAGTGTTTGGGTGTATGCAGGGGGGACATTTCTTTTATTTTGTTAATTTATTGGGACTCTGTGTAGGACCAGGCTTCGGTGGTCATCTGACCCCACCAAATTTATGAGCACCCCCGCCTGCAGGGTTGGACGATGAAGAACAGAAGCAGTTGTGTTGCCATTCCGGTAACCACCCATTTTCACTCGCTCGTGTGTCACACGATGGTGTCTGGCAGAAGAGCCTGTTGAGTCCTTGCTCCATTTCCGCTAAACAGAGCTGAGCTTGGGAAGCCCTGCAGCAGCACTCCTCTTATGCTGATGGATGGCCTCTCGCCGCACACACACCTGTGCAAGACGTAGCTTTCACCGCTACACAAGGATCACGCTGCTTTATTCTACACTGGTATCATTGTCATGCAAAAAATTACTCTGGCTGTGGGAGAGAATTCCAGATCTGTGCCATGATAGCTACACTGGCAGATATAGTACCTAATTTTTCCTTTTTTTGGGGGGGGGTATTTTATTTTATTTTGGTTTGCTTTTACTTACCACTGAAGAGTCTCAAATGGAAAGGTTTATGTTTGTGTTGAGGTGGCCACTTACTGCCCTTAAAAATCCACACTGATATATGCAGTCACTTTGAATTGGGTCAGTGCCTTTTTGCTCTTTTTTTTTTTTTTTTTAAATTCTCTTCTTCCACCTCCCTCGCCTGTATCCCTGCCCAGTTTTAAGAGAAAATGTTATGCACCCTTACCGGAGATAGGTGAATTCGAGACCATTCAATCTAGCTCACAGTAGCAGCAGTGCTAGAATTGATGTTCTTTGTAAGATAAGCTGTGCTGTATCCTTCTGCCTTTCAATGCCTCCCCTGTATTCAAACCATGGCCTCTTGGTAGGTATGTGAGATCCAGTGGGGACTGATGCTCACTCTCGAGACCTACTGTTGTCAGCCCCAGTGTGTAGCATTGTTGTGATGCCTACTGTGTGCACCTCACTGCAGAAGTTCTTCCCAGCTGAGAAGCAGCGAGCTCTGAGGCTATCTATTCCAAAGTCATGCTTTGGCATAGTGTCCCTCACCTGCAGGCTTTGTCAAAACCCCATCTCCTCTTTGATGCAACACATCACCCTCTTGCAAGTCTTTGCTTTCTTTTAACCAAGAGTATCACTCTTGGCTGATAACATAGTTTTATTCTACCTGGAGAGTGTTTGGGAAACAAAGAGCCGATTAAAGTGTTTTTAGTTAAAAATTTTTTTATTTGTGTATATATATGTTTTGCTTGAGGAGTATTTTCAACTGTAGATGTTAGGATGTTGCGAATGGTGGTAAATGACTAGCCTTCTTCCAGTAGGATTTCCTTCTCTTTCCTGTGTTGTGTTTTGAAAGACTGGAATTTCTTTGGCTTTATCTTGTGTCTTGCCTTGGAGTTTCGTTCAAAACTCCAAGCCCTACCACCTTCCCTTTTAAATAAGCACTTTAAGTAACTGAAAGATGAATGGTCTGGTGGGAGGCAAGTCATTTAACCGAACTACTAGAAAGTCTATTTTCTTGTTTTTCTTTCCTTGCCAAATTTGGGGGGCATTTTTGAAAGCTGATATCAAAGGCGCTGAGATTTTATATTTAGTTCTTCCTTAGGCAAGCCATTCTACCGAGCACACGCCTCCATTTGGCAGCTTGAGATATTTCTGAGCGTCCGAGTCGTTCCCAGTGCCTGCCAATGCTTAGTGCGCCGTACTGTATAGACTGGCCATCACCCCTCTCCTTGGAAAATGCCACTGGGCTGTTTGCGAACAAGCAGCCTTTTAGGGCTAGAGTACTTTATATAAACAGAAGAGCTAAGTTCCCGAAGACTAAGCTAGACAGATGCAGCTATGTGTAAATTGTATATTTTTATGAACTGTTGAAGCACGCACTGTCACCTCGCTCTGCATAGCTTTGTGAGGTTTTGATGTATATATGCCGTCTGTGAGAGTCCCGAGGTGGGAGGGACAAGAGGAAATGAGAGCAGAGACTCCGTGGAGCCTTTGAAGGTGACCCGATAACTGTCTTCACTGTGACCAATTGGAGCCCCTGAAGAAGGGGCTTTCATACCTCGTTGGAGATGCCACCTCCAGAGTTCACACTGTACAGGATAAAAGGCTTTATTTTCTCCCAGGATGCGTTAGAATGTCAGAAGCCCACATCCACGTGGACGACAACAGACCGCCAGTGGACCACTATAATATGGCAGGCAGGGGGACTGTACACAGATTTTCTCTGGAAGCCGGTTTTGCCCCTGGATGGATTGACTGCCCCTCGAGCCTTAGGAGATGTGAGTCTGTGTGGATGAAATAACAGAGAGGAGAGTCCTGCAGAGGAGTCCAGGGAGAAGCCATGCCTATGCAGAACCTTTTCCAGACAGGTGAAATGCTACCATGACTGCTGGCTGCCTTGGCAAGCTGGGTGTATAGTTACGAAGCTGGGTAACTGGTTGAAACTTCTGATTTGGGGAAGAGGGTACATCTGTGTTAGTTCTGTGGGATATTTTAGGGGGACACATGTGGGACACAGCTGCATGTTCATGTGTGACCTACTAGATAGATAAAGCTTTGCTTCAACCATGTATGGACATTTGGGGCAGGAAGACTGGAGAACCCTTCCTCTGAGTATTCACCCAGCAGCCACTCTCCATCTAGTAAGATCATGTTCTTAGGACTTCCCTAAGGGCAGAAACCCCATCCTGTCAGGATAGGTTGGTCACTTTCCCACTAAGAATGTTACGGTGAATCCCTGAGATGTTTCTCTTCTTTTCAGAGTTGGCAGGGGTGGGGGGTCCCTCTGAGAAAAGACCCAGGCAAGTCAGCAAACTGGATGCCACCTCCATATTGATTTTAGGAATTGACTCTGAATAAAACTCTGTGCAGAATCTCCACTCATGTGGGGATCGTATCAAGACATTGCTATTGCATTATTTTTCTTGAAGTGTGTGCTGTCTTTCAGGTACAATTTTTGTGTAATTAAAGCCAGTGTGTTAAGTTTATATAGACTACTTTCTATGCAAGTCTGCGGTAGGAGCAGATAGCAAGAGACTGTGTGTGCGGTTGGGTACACGGATGATAAGCGTGTTTTCAGAAGGGGTACCCCCAGTGAACACGGTTTGAGAGGATGGGTTGTATGTATGTTTCTGCCCACTAATTTTGAGCAGCCATATTTTGAATTAAATCATCAGAGCCAAGTAACCCGAGAATGGTATTAGTTTCCTGTGTAACAGCTCAAATGGAACAAATATGAATGCTGAAATGTAACATTGTTCTCCAACATTCCATGTCATTTCTCACTTAAAACCTCCTTATGAATTGTTAGAACTTTTAGGCAAAAATTGAAAGTATTTGCAGCAAAATAAAGGCCTACTCTGCTCTTCAAGTGAAACACTGTATACTTGTTTCCAAAGTGAAATTAGATATTTATGATTTCAGTTGCCTTGATAAGTTTCCGAATCACTGGTTTATGCTGAAGATTTTACTCTATTGTCACACAGTCTTAAGATCATTTTTGTCTCAATGTCAACTTTTTTCACTGAATAAAAATTTAACTGGGTCAAGAAAACACTTCTTTGAAAATCCGCTCTCTGCGCGTCTCGAGTTGTTCTTTGGAGTGCAGTGAAGATGGTTAATATGGTCTCCAAACACCGTTTGATTTGTCATGTTTTAAAAGCATGTTTATTTCATAGATGAGAGAACACTAAGACCTGGAATAATTTTGTTATTAACAAGCTGGTTCTCAGACAGTGGATCCTTGAGGAACACGATGTCTTTGTGGTGGCTGAGGAGGGGGTGGAGACGTGATGGCTGTTTTGAACTAAATAAAATTGTTCCACAGGGGTAAAGACTAATGTGGCTCTCTTAAAGCTGCAACTACCTTTCCTAGGAGACGATTTCCTAAGAGGACAATTTTCAAATCTGAGAGAAGAGATGAGAAGCAGTACGGTGAGCTGTGTGTAGAGAACACTTTTGGAAGGCTTCTGGAGGCAACGAAGTCTAAGAAGGATGCTGCACTTCCCTCTGATTGGTGATGAGAAGTGGGTGGACCTGCAGAGTCAGGGGAGGTAGTGTGGATCAGGTGGGACAGGGCAGGTAATCTGGTGTAACATCTTCCAGGGTGTTGCTCTTTGTTTAAATATTGAGCCAAAAATCAATCTCTGAAGTTTTATCATCCTGTTTGGTAGATGAGGGAGGCTCAGAGAAGTTAGGGAATTTGCTTAACCAGAAAGTAAAATGCCAAAACCATCCTTCAATAGAACAGTAGTCCTGTTCTGTATCACTGTGCCGTCTGCCTCCTGTCACCACACAGTGTCAGGATGAACACCCTCAATCCCATGTCTTATGCCCTGCAAAATCCCAAGGGGATATCTACCCCCTGGTCATAGTGTAGTTCTTAGGTTTCCAGGCTTAGATAGTGGGCGTATGATAGTCGATCTCTTGAGGACAAATGCGCCTTCAGCGAGCTCATGAGACGGATTTGTGACAATGCTCCTGCATGAACTAACCTCAGGAAATCGCCCTGCCCCTTAGCAGATAGTGTGCCCCGTGCATTCTCCCCACACGGGAGCTCTACTGGGAGGAGCCAGCTGCAACAAAAAGGTGGTTTGGTGAGCTGGGGCGCAGAGAAAAAGTGGGAGGGGGCTGGGCGTAAACAGCAGTTATCCAGTGAATACTGAATGGACAACAATGAGTGAGTGACAGTCTACTAGAGGAATAATCTACTCCATATGAACTTAATATTTGAAACCTTGATCCAGGTCTGTGTCCATTTCTATTTAAAAAGGTCTTGCCAATTGGGTCCTTTTTTTTTTTTTTTTTTTTAAGATTTTTTTCTTTCACGTGGACAATTTTTAAAAGTCTTCATTGAATGTGTTTCATGTTTTGGTTTTTTGACAACATCGTATGTGGGATCTTAGTTCCTCTGACCGGAAGGCAAAATCTCTTAACCACTGTACTGCCAGGGAAATCCTGCCAGTGCAGTCTTTTTTTTTTTTTTTTTTTTGATTGGCGGATGATTGCTTTATTGCTTTACAATGTTGTGTTGGTTTCTGCCATACATCAGCATGAATCAGCCATAAATATACATATATCCCCCCTCTCTTGAACCTCCCTCCCACTACCAACAAGGTCTCATTCCTTGACGTCTCTTTGCTGAAGTTTCCCCTGGACTGGGCTTGGGCACCACCTGTGCCTGCCACCCTGACTTATCTTTCTGTTATGTGGTTGAGTTCATGCCTCTCTGCACTAAAACATTCTATAGTGATGTTAACTGTGCTTTCAGACTGGGCTATGATACCTTCTTGGCTTGAGAGCTGTTATTTCTCTAAGGTGATTCTATTATTTGTTGGTTTGAAAGTAACTCTGAAAGGATGCTGGTTTTGAGTCCTTGGGCACACAGAGTAGCTCCAAAACTCTGCCTGCTTGTGTCACTTGTGAATCTCCAGTTCCACTTAAAAACAGAAGACTACCAAGGCTGAAGCCCTAACAGCAAAGTTGAAAAGCTATCAGAAAATGTAGACTATCAGAAAACCTCTATTAGAGATAAAGGAATTCAATGAAAGATTTGGGGACTATTTAGTAGAGCCCTTATTGGCCCCAAAGGGACAGAGTCCTACATGTCTCATAGCCCATTTGATTAAAATACTAATGTTTTCCTGTTGTTTGGCACCTGCTCTTTGCCAGTTGCTGTGCTAAACTCTAAAAAAAATTTTTTTTTAATTCTAAAGTTAATCCTCTGATTTAGATAATTTTTTAAAATTAATTTTTTTGGAGTATAGTTGCTTTATAATTCTTCCCAGGTGGCTCGGTGGTAAAAGAATCCACCTGCCAGTGCAGGAGATGTCAGAGACACGGGTTTGATCCCTGGTCCGGAAGATCCCCTAGAGGAGGAAATGGCAGCTTATTCCAGTATTCTTGCCTGGAGAATCCTGTGGACAGAGGAGCCTGGTGGGCTACAGTCCGTGGGGGTCACAGAGTCGGACACAACTAAGCATGAGCATGCGTTGTGTTAGTTTCTATGGTAACAGCAACATGAATCGGCCACGTGTATGCCTGTATCCCCTCCCTTTTGGACTTTCTTACCCGTCAGGCCACCACAGTGTGCTAAGAGATGAGGACAGTTGGTTCAGAGAGGAGAGTGACTCATTCAAGAGCTCACATGTAGTAAGTGGCAGAATCAGGTCTCACATGTAGGTTTAGTCCCTTCTAAACTTACATTTAGTACCATGCTACTTTGCCTTTGGTACCATGTTAGAAGTCTGTAATAGTAATACTGTTTAAGGAATTCAAGGGTAGAGGTAATAACTTTTTAAACGATTTCCACTGGAAAGATTGAAAATGACATTTGGAGACAGAGATAAATTTAAATTTCTTTGCAAAACCATTTATGTGGAACACAATATTCCCTACTGATGCTAGATCAATGAAGCCTTTTTTTATAAAACTTGGGGGAAAAAAATTTGTTTTAAAGAATTCAGTGATCAGAAACACAAAGGATTCTTTTGCTTTGTAACAACCCAGTTAGATTATTTTTATCAAAATCCTTTGCATCTTGGGAAAGGATGTTCAGTGCACGTTTTTCCTCCCCTCTTTTTTGGGCCACTTCGTATGGCTTGTGGCATCTTAGCTCCCCAGCCAGAGGTGGAGCCTGGGCTCAGGACGGTGAATGCCAAGTCCTAACCACTGGGCCGCCAGAGGGAGCCCGTATTCAGTGCTCCTTCTGCTCACCTTTATTTCTGTACATGGTGGGCACACGATTGCACCATGTTCCATTAGGGTGCTAGTTAGACTTGCAAAGGACCTTTAGCGTTAGCCTCTCAGTCGTGTCTGACTCTTTGCAACCCCACGAACTGTAGCCCACCAGGCTTCTCCATCCGTGGGTTTAGGGTCCCAACAAAAGGAGGTAGCTGTCATTCTTTTCATACAACCCTAACTGGCTTGGATGCCAGTGCACCATTCATTTTTTTAAGAAAAGATTATGTGTAGGGTAATTTGAACCTGCAACAATTTACAGAAGAACAATGAAGTTTAAAAGTTAACGCTTTAAAAAATGCTAATCTTATCATTGTTATGTAGCAACTCTATTTAATGACAAATGACAAGTGGTAATGTTTGGGAATATTTGTGTGAAAACAATGACATATCATACTTAAAACTCAGCATCCACAAACTCTGAGGAAGAAAAAAAGGCTTGAATTTAAATATAAATCAGCCTTTTAAGAAATTTGCCCTTTGGTTGTTTGCTCTTACAGAAAGCCTTCAAGATAATTGAAGGTCTCGTATTTAAACTTTATTTTTTAATCTCTGTAGCAGAAGCAGAATCTATTAGTTACCCAGGAATTGGTTACATTCTAGGTGGTATTGAATTATCTAGGGGTATGTGTGCATATATCTTTTATGGAATTCTTCATAGGGAGTAGGTGAGCAGTGCAAGAACATCAAGCTCTTGACTTCGTAAACACACCTTCCTTAGAACACCAAACAACTTGACAACTTCCAAGAATCGGCTCATCTTCAAGGGAGGAAATTTTGTTCACATTGAAATGATTCAAGGGAATGCGTTTAAGACCCTGAACACAGAATTCCCAAAAGATAGTCCAAAAACATTTTGAGTAATGGTAGTCCTGTGGGAATAAGGCACAATAGCAAACAAGTAATTGTTTTATGCCAGGCATTGTTCTGGGGCTTTCTTGTATATGAACCCATTAAATCCTCACAATAATTCTATAAAGAGGATACTGTTATTCTCATAGATAAGGAAGGACTTCCTTGGTGGCTCAGTGATGAAGAATCTGCCTGCCAGTGCAGGAGATGCAGGAAATTTTGGTTTGATCCCTGGCTCAGGAAGATCTCCTGGAGAAGGAAATGGCAACCCACTCCAGTATTCTTGCCTGGGGAATCCCACGGACAGAGGAGCCTGGCAAAAGAGTCGGACACGACTTCAAGACTAAAGCAACAACAACAATAGACAAGGAAACTGAAGCACAGAAAGATTAAGAAAATTGCCCAAGTACACAACAGTAAGAGTCAGGGCTGATTTCTGAATCTGTACTTCTAAGTCTTTCAAACACTCCGAGTGACCCTTGGAGAGCCCGATTTGGGTGTAGACATTTAGAATGTATTTTAACCAATTTACCATTATTTTGGGGGGTTATAAAAGACCTTTATATCCACTATAGAAATTTGGGGAAAATGAAAGAAGCACCAAGAAGGAAATGAGGTTTCCTGTTAATCGCAGAGATACCTTTATCACTTTATTTTATATGAGCAGTTGAATCTGGTTACAGTTCTGTTGTGAATATGACCAAGTTCACGTGCGAGAGTTCCCAAGGCTCTGCTACTCCTGTTCGGTTTTGATTCCAACCACAGAGGTGTCTTGGCAGATCTCAGAAACAGAGTGATACCCTCTTCCCCTCTGTCCCTGTAAGCAGTTTTGACGCAGACATACCCTGAGGACCAGTGGCATCAGAGGACCACCATGCCCTCAACAGCATTTTCACGTTTCATCACAGTCAAGTGCTCTGACGCGTCTTCCACACTAATGAAACTCACAGGGTTTGTTTGAGTCACTTCGTCATCCGTGGCTCACTAAGTTTTCCCTGTTGAGTTTTTGGTTGCTGGAAATATGGGATAAACGGCTACAGTGCTTCTCATCAAAGAAAATGAGCGGCTTAAGTAGACATAAGTGAGCATGAGTCAGACACATAAGCCGAAGATGCTTTGCAAACTTGGTTGTCATATTGAGTGTGTTTGGTCCCTGAGTAACCAAGAGGGTTGTGTCTAAGCTTTAAAGAGAAGAAGTGGATGGTCTAAAGCAAGGTGGTAGGATCACTTTGTGAGTTTCTGGGGGATGGCATAGGAAGAAAAAAAGGACTTGGAGGGAGATTTGGAGGTTATTTAGTGTTGGATGGTGCACACTTTCTCCATTTCAACTGGGATGTGTTCAGTGTCAAAATAGTTTTCCTAAATATTAAACTGCATTGCCCAGATATATAGGAGCTGGAGGGTAGAACGTGGATTTTATGTGAATGGAAGCCAAGCCCCCTGTTGGAATCTCTTGTTAATATCTGCAGGTCTCTAAGATGCAGAGAGATCAGGTAGGAAGAAGAGAGAATTCTGAGGTTTGGGGCAATTTCTGAAGGAATCAAAGATTAATGTTAGGTCTCAAGTTCAAGGCTGGCAAGACTCTGTGATGACCTAGAGGAGTGGGATGGTGGGAGTGGGAGGGAGGCTCAAGAGGGGAGAAATATGTGTATATGTAGCTGATTTCACATTATTGAATTGATTATATATTATTGATTCACATTATTGTGCAGCAGAAACTAACACAACAAGTAAAGCAAGTATACTCCAATTTGAAAAATGTTACAAAACCACACAATGGTGTAATGTTGCACAAAATTGTGAATGTATTAAGTGCTACACTTGAATTATACACTTAAAAAGTTAATACAATGACAAAAAAATAGGTATATTCAGACCACAGAAGGTAAGATAATTTTTCCATTGTTCTTAAACTAGCAAGTTGCAGACCCATGATTTAAACCTAAACAGCCTATTCCCAGAATTTATAGTTTCATTAAAATATTAATAGCAGATTCCTGGTGATAAATTAGGGACATTAAAAAATTTCTTCCTTGTGTTTTTCTAAGTTTCCTAAAATGTCTGCAATAAACATGTGTCACATTTTATAACTAGGAAAAAAAAAAAACCTCCCTGGCCAGTCAAGCACCTGATTGCCGGACCCCAGAGTAACACTCATTCAAAAAGTATTATTGTGGCCTCCCTGGTGGCTTGGTGGTAAAGAATCCACCTGCCAATTCAGGAGACAGGTTTGATCCCAGGTCTGGTAAGATCCCACATGCCACGGAGCAACTAAGCCCACGTGCTGCAACTACTGAGCCTGTGCTCTAGAGCCCAGGAGCCGCAACTGCTGAAGCCGGTGCACCCTAGAGCCCATGCTCCACAGCAAGAAACGCACAGCAGCGACGAGAAGCTGGCGCACTGCAACACAGCGTAGCCCCCACTCACCACAACTAGAAAAAGCCCACTCAGCAACAAAGATCCAGCATAGCCAAAACTAGATAAATTATATATATATAAAGAATACACCGTTCACATTAAAAAAAAAATACTATTGGAGCACTTCCTCTGGACTACTTCCTGCATCAACCACTGGGAGAATAATGAAGAAGACAGATTATTATTATTATTGCTTGCCCTCTGGAGCAACAGAGAATAAAACCTCAAGGTTGGGAAGTTGCTCATTGTGAGTATTGTGCAGATGGCATATGTGATTTCATAAAAGTGAAAACTGAGGCCAGCGAATTGGGAAGCTAATCCATCTTAATCCTAAAAGCCTGAGGTCACGCCTATGCTAGGGGAATCCCATGATTACACTGCGAGAGAGAGGGGGCTGCAGTTCAGCTTCTAAGAGAAACCATACTTGAGGTAGGAGAGTGTATCATTGGTTGTGTTGTGGTTCAGTCACTGAGTCGTGTCCAGCTCTTTGTGACTCCTTGGACGGCAGCATGCCAGGCCTCCCTGTCCCTCACTGTCTCCCGGAGTTTGCCCAAGTGCATATCCTTTGAATCGGTGATGCCATCCAGTTATCTCACTGGTTGTGTATCCACACTTTACGAACGATGTGATAACCTTGTTTCCTTTGAGCTACTGCTGGATCTTAGTTCCCTGACCAGGGATCAAACCCGGGGCCCCCTGCAGTAGGAGAAGTCTCAACCACTGGCCTGCCAGGAAAGTCTGTAGACTTCTCAATGGCAGGAAGGAGGAGTGGATGAATCCTAGCCCAGTTAGATAGGCGTAACTGCAGAAAGAGCAGGGCAAGGGCATGGCGGCGTGCTGCTGCAGCTCTGGCCACGTGACCGCAGAGACAACTTGTCCAGTCTCCTCAGTGCCCCAGTTTTCTCATCCATCAAATGCAGTGGCACCGAAGCTAATGCCACAGGGTGCTGGGAGGTTTAAAGCAACAAACACGCCAGAGCCTTTAGACTGGAAGATGCTGTGGGAATTTAGCTTCAATGGAAGATCAAAGAAAGGAGGCTATGTTCAGAAGATGGTAATATTAGTCCAGGCTAGTTTCTTTTGTGACTGGTTTTTGACCACCATTTGTCCTATACATGTCAGTCTTACGCTGATCTGCAATTGTTCCATCCAGGAAAACTTTTTCCCCTCTATAAGGCTGAGGAGAGAACTCAATTCACAGAGGATACATACAACTGTAAGAGATGGGGTCAGAAAGGGAGAGCAATGTTCAGGGTGATTTTGCATGTCAGATCCTGTGGCTGCCTGATGCCTTTCACCAGGACAGGAAAGGCAGGGACAAAACATGGGCTGGGAAGGTTCTTGAATTCTTGTTTGGACATTTAAAAAATATATTTATTTTTATCTATTTGGCTGCACTGGGACTTGGTTGCTGCCCATGAGGTCTGTAGTCATGGCATGCAAACTATTGTGGCATGTGGGATCTGGTTCCCTGACCAAGGATCGAACCCAGGGCCCCTGCAGTGGGAGCATGGAGTCAGCCACTGAACCACCAGGAAAGTCCCTGGACATGTTAAGTCTGAAGGGCTATGGCATATCCAAGCAGAGGCAACTAGTTGATAGCTGGCTTCTTTCATTGAGCAGACATTTATTGAGTGACTGCTGTGTACTAGGTGCCTTCCAGGTGCTGGAGATACTGCAGTGAACAGAGCAAGCAACACCCCTGTGGCTTCCTGGATGGCACTAGTGGTAAAGAATCTGCCTGCTAATACAGGAGACATAAGAGACACGGGTTCAATCCCTAGATCAGGAAGATCTCCTGAAGGAGGGCATGGTACCCCACTCCAGTATTCTTGTCTGGAGAATCCGATGGACAGAGGAGCCCAACAGGCCACAGTCCATGGGGTCGCAGAGTCAGACACACTGAAATGACTTAGCACACATGCACACTGGGTGCAGCTTAGATTCAAGCAGAGGGAGATGCAAGAGGTCATTACATGATTCAGTACTTGGAAGGTGTTAAGTGCTATGGGGGAAAAAAATAGAACTCAGAAGGGAGCACCGGGCATGTAGGGGTGAGGTTTACGCAGTTTTTGGAGCTCAGAGACCAAGCTGGGCTGGAGATGTTGGCTGGAGAAGTATATCTAGAATGATCAGAGTCAAAGTGGTTGATGGAGATAAAAGTGTGGGAGAGAAAGAGGTGTTAGAAGTGAGATCTCAAAGTAACACCTGAAGATGATGAGTGTGGGGCAAGTGTGAAGGGCAGGTTGGAACCCTCAGGTGCCCTCCCGGGAAGGAGCAAATGCTGCAAGGGAGGCACCATGGCCCGCATCTTGGGTCTCTAGCTCTGTGCCTGGCAGCTCTCCATTCAGAGTTGCATGTGGTCAAGGATCTGAGCTGGAACTCTCCCTGTGTAGCTGGTGACTCTGAGTGTCATGTCCCCTGTTGCGCTGCTGTTCCCTCACTGTAAATAAGGATCCTTTCGCATCTACCTCATAGGATCACTGCAAGGATGAAATTAGATAATTAGATACATTAGGTAATGCCTATGCAATGTCATGACCACGAATGCTGTCTAGGAGAATGACTCTTGTCCTCCCCGCAGACCTGCAAGGCATACCCTGATTTTAGATGAGACCAGTGCCTGGAGAATCCCAGAGACGTGGGGAGCCTGGTGGGCTGCCATCTATGGGGTCACACAGAGTCAGACACAACTGAAGCGACTTAGCAGCNAAAAGTTACTGCTCCTGGAGATACCAGGATGATATTGGATGTTGGGTCCTGGGCAGAGGTGGGGAGAAAAAGACTTCTCCTCAGCTCACGTCTCACACTGTCACTCCCCTTCTGCTCATTAAGCCTGCAGGCTCACAAAGACCCCTGGACAGTTTTATTGGATCCTTTATGGCAGTGGTCCTCAATCCCTGAGCCTGTTAGGGACCAGGCTGCAGAGCAGGATGTGAGCAGCGAGGCAGTGAATGAATCTTCATCTGTATTTACAGCCATTCCCCATCACTCACATGACTGCCTGAGCTCTGCCCCCTGTCAGATCAGTGACTGCATAATAAATGTAACTTGCTTGAATCATCCCATAACCAGCCCCCTCACCACATCTGTGGAAAAAATTGTCTTCTATGAAACCAGTCCCTGGTGCTAAAAGTTTTAGTGACCACTGCTTTATGGAGTCAAAACTCTCTGCTCTTAGTTAAAAATTGTTTGGATGGAGACAAATAGATGCTGGTCGTGAGGAAAGAGGTGTGTCTAGACCAGCAGCATCTAGTTCACGATGCCGTTCTAATAGCTAAACATGTGTTGTTTCTTGAAATAACAAAATGAAATCATACTGTCCAGATCACTTAATAACTTGCTTGCATTTTTATACAGTAATTTTTAGAAATTGCAAAGTTATGCAGTAATCTAAAAGTTGCACAGTATTAAGTAATGAATATTTCCAGCAAGTATTACTGGAAGATATTCTCTTAAAAATTCACATAACGTAGAACTTAGAGACATAGAAAGCGAAAGATAAGCCCTCCCTCGCCCCTAGGCCCTGCTCCCACTCCTATGTTGTTGCTATTTAGTTGCTTAGTCGTGTCCGACTCTTTGCCACTCCATGGACTGTAGCCCGCCAGGCTCCTCTGTCCATGGTATTTCCTAGGTAAGAATACTGGAGTGGGTTGCCATTTTCTTCTCCAGGGGATCTCCCAACCCAGGGATCAGACCCACATGTCCTGTTTGGCAGGTGGATTCTTTACCACTGAGCCACCTGGGAAGTACATCCCCTTCCTATGCTGCTGCTAAGTCACTTTAGTCGTGTCCAACTCTGCGCGACCCCATAGACGGCAGCCCACCATGCTCCCCCGTCCCTGGGATTCTCCAGGTAAGAACACTGGAGTGGGTTGCCATTGCCTTCTCCAATGCATGAAAGTGAAGTCGCTCAGTCGTGTCCGACTCTTAGCAACCCCATGGACTGCAGCCCACCAGGCCCCTCCATCCATGGGATTTTCCAGGCAAGAGTACTGGAGTGGGTCACCAGTGCCTTCTCTGTCCCATTCCTATAGGTAACCATTATTGGTAGTTTGCTGTACATCCCGCCAGATATTTTCTGAAATCAATTTATCTATCTATATTTAATATCATTATCATCTTTATCTTTATATATAATGGTATGTATATAATGATAAGGCTTCCTTGGTAGCTCAGCTGGTAGAGAATCCACCTGCCATACAGGAGATCCCGGTTCAATTCCTGGGTCGTGAAGATCTGCTGGAGAAGTGATAGGCTACCCACTCCAGTATTCTTGGGCTTCCCTAGTGGCTCAGGTGGTAAAGAATCAGCCTGCAATTCAGGAGACCTGGGTCCGATCCCTGGGTTGGAAAGATCCCCTGGAGCAATGATAACATGTATAGAGAGAGCTCCTAAAATCGTATATAAGATCATACTACATATAATATTTTGTGACTTGTCCTCCCTCAAAGATACCTTGGAGAATTTTGTCCATAACTATGGGCGGAGGAGCCTGGTAGGCTGCAGTCCATGGTGTCGCTAAGAGTTGTACATGACTGAGCAACTTCACTTTCACTTTTCACTTTCATGCATTGGAGAAGGAAATGGCAACCCACTCCAGTGTTCTTGCCTGGAGAATCCCAGGGACGAGGGAGCCTGGTGGGCTGCCATCTATGGGATCGCACAGAGTTGGACACGACTGAAGCGACTTAGCAACAGCAGCAGCATAGATCTATGTAACTTTACAGTTGTACCATATTTTATTTACCTATTCCCTAATGAATGAACATTTATCCTGCCACAGTATTTTATTTTACACACAGTAACACAGTGTGTCCTTTTGTACACTTTGTACACTTTCTTTATATTATGGGATAGACTTATGAAAGTAGAACTGGAAGTGTGGTGGATGTGTGAATTTGTGGTTTGAATGGGTCCTGCCACACTGCTCTCCAGAAAGGCCCTGCCAGTCCACACCCAGCTACAGTGATGGGGTGCCTGTTTGCCAACATCCTCACCAACACTGAGTATTATCATGAAAATTTTGACCAGTCCCCTAGATGAAAGGGGATTGGATGCAGGTCCTCATTCTAATGTACATTTGTGTGATAATTAGTGGGGTTGAGCCTCTTTCTGGGCGCGTGTTGGTCACTTATATTTCTTCTGGGCTGCTTGTGACGATGTGATCATCCTGTGTAACCTTCCTCTCCTGGAGAATTTGCACAGGTCTTCCTTTTGTGCCCCTTAAGATTGTCTCCAGTAACTGGGATATGTCTATGGGGCTGTGTGTTGGTTTGCAAACCGCCCCCATCCACGGAGGGCAAGGAGAGACCAGAGAAAGATACAGCCACTCTGATCAGTAGGTGGCGGTCTTGGGCATGGCTAGATGAGTTTACTGCCTGCTCACCAGCGTGTAAGTTTATAGAGGGGCCTTCCCGGGGTTCAGGCACCCACAGCACCTTGAGGTTCCCACCACAGCTGATCTATCCAGGTGCATCCTTGAAGTGGCTCCCAGGGTGGGCATGCCCAGGACAGGGCAGGGGTGAACAGCTCCTGAACGCCTGAGGACAGCACTCGGGTTGAGCAGCGGTCCCTCCTCTCGGTGACCTCCTTCAACAGGCCACAGTAGGGTATGGGCTTCAAGACAGACTCTCCCGGGGCCACAGTCCAACTCTCAGCACCAAGGAGAGTCGTGATTCCCCGGGGCTGGCACGGTGAAACAATTAAGTTTTATTTTTCTTCTTCCGCTTTGTGTGGCTGTAAAGATGATGACATTCCTGGCCTGTGTGAAGAGGAAGAAGAGGAAGAAGAGGCCGAGTTTCAAAAAGTGGAGTCGGTAGACAGAGCATCAGGTACAGGATTGGGAGTGAGGGGCACTGGGGGCATTCACCCGGAGGGAGGGGTCCGCTTGCCCAGACTAAAATCAGTCTCTGCTTTTTACTCATGTGAAGCTGAGACTTAGTAAGAAGTTTTATACAAGGAGAAAGTGCTGGGTGTTAATAGGTTCATTATTAGTTACCCGGGGCTGCTGTGACCAAGGACCACAGACTGGATCGCTTAGAACAACAGCACAGTCTTCTTTCCCAGTTCCAGGGGCTAAAAGTTCAAGGTCAAGGGGTGGGCAGGACTGTGCTCCCTTGACACAGGAGGACCCAGCCTCAAGGGGTGGTAGAGCCTAGATTGAAATCCTGCCCCAGACCATCACGTTGCCAGCAGAGCCCAACAACCCATTTCCTCCCCATTTCTCCCGTAAGTCAGCTTCCCTTACAATAGCAGAAGTTAGACGCAGCACTTTACCAAGATACTGAGTGTTTGAAAGTCAGAGGGGAAGGACTTTCCTGGTTGTCCAATGGCTACGACTCTGAGCTTCCAATGCAGGGGCCCTGAATTTGATCCCTGGTCAAGGAACTAGATCCCACATGCTGCAACTGAAGTGCCTGCATGACACTTTATAGAGATTGAGGATCCTGCATCCCACAGCTGAGGCCAAGTGCAGCCAAACAAATACATGCAAATAAATATTAAGAAAGAAAACATCTTGGGCTTCCCCGATGGTCCAGTGTTTAAGAATCTGCCTTGCAGTGTAGGGAACATGGATTTGATCTCTGGCCCAGGAAGATCCCACATGCTGTGGAGCCACTAAGCCCGTGTGCCACAACTCCTAAGCCCAAGGTCTAGTCTGTGCTCCTCAACAAGGGAAGCCACCCCAGTGAGAAGCCTGCGCACTGAAGAGTAGCCCCTGCTCACTGCAGCTGGAGAAAGCGGTAGCAACAAAGGCCCACCACAGTCAAAAGGAAAAAAATCATTAAAAAAAAAAACAACCCTTAAAAATTCAAAATAAAATCAGGGGAGAAAAAGGATTGGGGTGATGCGCAGTGTTTCCTATTGTCATCTTCATTTTTTGAGAACAATTTATTTTTAACCAAAACATAACCCCCTCTCTAGTGAAAATTGGGGCTGTTAGAGGAGAGGAATACAAGTTTAGAAATACAGGCCCTTCATTCTTACTAAGATTTGTGTAGGCTGAGTTTTGGTAAGATAGACGGTGGTCATGAGAGACACGGTCATGTTTACTGATGGCCTCCTGCTTTGTTACCAATAAATCCGTGATCGGGAAAGAACTGGGAGGGAGGAGGCTGCTTGGAGAGAAGGGTTAGGACAGTCTCCAACAAAGAAAATTAATATTCCTTCCGGGTGTATTTTTTCTTTTCTTTTTATTGTGGTAAAACATATGCAACATCAAATAGCATTTTATCCACTTCTAAGCATATAGCTCTGTGGCATTGAGTGCACTTGGCAGTGTATTTTTTAAAAATCTTTTTCTTTGGCTGCATTGCATGGCATGTAGAATCTTAGTTCCTTGACCAGGGATTGAACCCTCACCCCCTGCAGTGGAAGCATGGAGTCTTATCCACTGGCTGGATCACCGGGGAGGCCCCTCGGTGGTGTATTTTTGTCTGTGGGTTGTTACTCTTGCTCTGATAATGCTAGTTCTCCCAGCTGTAGACTGCTTCCTCTGCTAGCCAGCATGCTTGACACTCAGCCAACCTGTAGTCTAATCTTCCCAAATCTCACCCCAATTGATATTATTGTCCCATTTTATGGATGAGAAAACCCACTGCAGAGAGGGTTCAGACTACACATGTTGATTTGTTCCAAAGCCTGGACTTTGTCCAGTGCCTTTTGGAGGAAGAGCCAAACAGTTTGAGAAAGCTCTCCCTTCTCTGAGGGCTTCATCAGAAACTCAGGATTGTGACTAGTAGGCTGTGAGATTTTCAGATCCCATCAATAACAGTAGACTTGGGAGACATACATTCATTCTTATTTAGTTTTCTTTCCATCCCCCACCAGTTTTAAGTTTTATAGTGAAAAAGGAGTAGATGCTAACATGTTAACTATAATCTCATCCTAAGGATAAAGCCGCCCCTCTAAGTAAAAATCTGAGAAGTCACTCATTGGACACTGTAGCTGAAACAAGCTTGTACACTCTCACACACAAATTAAAATCCCAACTGAGGACCAATCAAAAGCACAACACAATTCTCCTAAGTATAATGTGAGTCAAGGCTACAGTAGGATTCATTTGTAAAAAATGTACATCCAGCTATTTTTTAAAAATATAATTTTATTCTTTTATTTAGTAGTGGGGGTTACTCTCTAGTGGTGGTGACCAGGCTTCTCCCTGCAGTGCCTTCTCTTGTGAAAACAGGCACTAGGGTGCACCAGCTTCAGTGGCTGTGGCTCTTAGGCTTAGTAACTGTGGCTCCTAGGCTCTGTGGCACACGTTCAGTAGTTATAGGGCACAGGCTTTGTTGCTCCGTGGCTTGTGGGGTCTTCCTGGATCAGGAATCGAACCTGTGTCTCCTGCTTTGGCAGGCAGATTCTTTACTACTGAACTACCAGCAGGGCCCAACACCCAGCTTTTTGATAGCATGCCCACTGAGTGAAATATACTAACGTCTGAGAGGCAGGTCTGGTCTAGGTGACCAGAAACCTCGTTTTCCAAGTTTTTCATCTTGTGTGTTGCATCATGTTTTACAGCTAAGAATCTGCAGCTGAGAATGTATTCGATACATCGTCCTCCCATCAGCCTTGAGGAGGAAGAGATGGACCTCGAGAGTATAGAGAACCTCCCCGTCAAAGTACGTGTGGCTCTTTCTCCTCTTGGGTAGGGTAATGGGAATTTCATGTCCTCGGATGAGACTGGGTAACTGACACAGTTCATACAAGAATTGTGTCCTGTTGGACTTCTTGATAGTCCAGGGGTTAAGACTCTGTGGTTCCAATGCAGGGATCTCAGGTTCGACCCCTGATTGGGGAACTAAGACCCCACATGCCACACAGTGTGGCCAGAAAAGAAAAAACGAAAAATTTTAAGGAACATACTGTGTTGGAATAGAGATGATGGAGTCTTGTGTTGGGGGTCCCCAAGGTCCCCCTCAGATTAAATGATCTGCCACAATGACTCACAGGACCCAGAAAATCTTTTGTACTCATCAGTTCAGTTCAGTTTGTACTCATGGTTATAGTTTATTTCAGTGAAAGGATGCAGATTAGAGTTAACAGAGAACAAGGCATACAGGGGAGAGTCCACGTGTAAAAAAGAACGACTTGTCCTTTCCAAATGGGGCTGCCAGGGCAGCATTCATTCTTCTTCTTTAAAAAAAAATATTTTGCTTTATTTATTTGGCTGTGCCAGGTCTTAGCTGTGGCACATGGGATCTATAGTTGTGGCATGTGAAATCTAGTTCCCTGATCAGGGATTGAACCTTGGCCCTCCTGAGTTGGGAGTATGGAGTTGTAGACACTGGACTTCCAGGAAAGTTCCCAGTATTCATTCCTGCAGCAACCATGTGAGACAACAACACATAGGAGGTGTGCCAATCAGAGGAGTTCACCCAAGCCTTGGTGTCCAGGGTTTTTAGTGGGGATCAGTCATGTCTGCATGAAGTCTGCACAGTTATTCAGCAGCCCATTCTACTTTGAAGAGGTCAAACTGAGGCAGTATGACCCAGTTCCCCAGGCAAACAAAATCAGTTCACCATAAATCACATTTTTAGTGTAAACTCTCCAGCATAACCCAAGGGCCCAGGTCTGCAAAGATGCTCATATCAGCCAGGATGTTCCAAAAGCTTAAAGGTCATCACCTGGGAACTGGTTCAGGGATAGCCTTTTCCTTTTTTTAAAGATTTTTTTTTTATGTCAACCATTTTTAAAGTCAATTAAATTTGTTACAGTATTGCTTCTGTTTTATGTTTTGGTTAGCTGGCTGCAAGGCATGTGGGATCTTAGCTCTCCAATCAGGGATCAAACCAACACCAGCCGCATTGGAAGGTGAAGTCTTAAGCACTGGACCACTAGGGAAGTCCCAGGGCTAGTCTTGAGCATCTTTGGAATGTGTAGGGTTTGAATAACCCAGGTCTGCTGGGTCAACCCTTCACTGCACAAACCCCAGGGAGAGTTCATAAAGTTGGGATGGAGGCATTTGGCCTGAGCTGTGCTAATTGAAATTACTCTCAGTTGCCCCATGAATATGCCTCCCTGCAAAAAACCTGAATTCAAGATGGGTTTGTTGCAATTTGTGGTCCAGAAAAGCTTGATTAGGATATTGCTCAATTCAGTTTATTCAAGTTTAGCTGCAGTGGCCAGTTGGTGGAAGAGTCAGGCTTAGAGTTCAGCATTCGAGTGGATTTTATTTTATTTTTTAAAGTTATTTTTTTATTTGGCTGCTCCAGGTCTTAGTTGCAGCATGTGGGCTTGAGTTTCCTGATCAGGGATTGAACTTGGGCCCCCTGCATTGGGAGCATGGAGTCTTAGCCACTGGACCATCAGGGAAGTCCCCCTGGATGAATATTAGCTCATGTCTGTGGTCCACTGGGAAGTAAGTTCAGCCAGTGCATGGAGAAAGAGCTCAGTGTACACAAATACTAAGTGATTTGGGTGCACGGATATATCTCAGGGTGACTTTTTTGGTCCCTATGTTTCAGAAAACTGTTAAGCAAATGGTGGAAAAGACATATCTCCAGGTGCTTCGTACTCCTGTTCCTGAGGAGTTTCTGGACCAGAATGTTTTGTTTTTTCTCAGAAATACAAAAGGTATGTTTCCAGCGGGAGTGTGTGTGAGTGTGGGTGTGCATGCAAGTGCACGTGCATATGCCTGAGACTCTTAATTTTTACATGTTCTTGAGAAGATGGCTTTTTATCAGTACAGTCAATCCTCATTATTCACAGATTCTGTATTTGTAAATTTACCAAATTGCTCAAAATTTTTGTAACCCCAAATCAGTACTTGCAGTGGTTTCATAGTCTTTGAAGGACACGTATGGAGTGGGGAAAATTTGAGTCACTAACATGCATGGACCCAGCTGAGGTCAGGCAAGGCCATGCTCTGCCTTCTTATTGCATCAAACAATATAGATGAATGTCTTTATCGTGATATATTTAATGCCAGGGTTTTTGAGTTTCTGTGGGGCTTTGGCGTGATTTCACTGTTTAAAATGTCTCCAAGGTGGAGTGCTGAAGCACTGGCTAGAACTCAGAGTGCAGGAAGGCTGGGCTGTGCCTGACAGAGAAAACTCCTTTGTGATGTAAGCTTTGTTCACACATGAGCAATGATGCCGTGAGCCCAATAATAGTGGATCATCAATTATGTTCAATAAGGTGTCTGAACAGAAACAGACATAAGGTTGTATAGTAAGTCCCCTATGTACAAACGAGTTCTATTCCAAGAGCATGTTCATAAGACTAGTTTGTTCGTAAGTCCAACAAAGTTAGCCTAGGTACCCAACTGACATAATCAGCTATGGAGTACTGTGCTGAAATAGGTTTATAATACTTTTCACACAAATAAGACATAAAAAGACAAACAAAAAATTAGAAAAATTCCATCTTAGAGTATAGGACCTTGAAAAGTATAGTACTACAGCTGGCATATGGGGCTGGCATTGAGTGAGGAGGCAAGAGGAGTTACTGATGGAGGAGGGGGAGGGGGTGGGAGATGACAGAGCTGAAGGATCGTCAGCAGTAGGAGACGGAGGGCAAGCTGCAATTTTACTCACGCCTGACGTTGATGGGACACGCTCTTGTTTCTTGCTGGATTCAATCCTATCTGTCCTCTTGAAAAAAGGATCCAGTGGTATTTGGGTAGTACTGTATCAGCTATATCACCCATGCTTTTTTTCATGCTTGCTTCTGGACCTGCTGGGCTTGAAATAAAGATACAGTTCGACTGTCCACTATACAGTACGCTATAGTAAAGTACACAACACACGCGATGTTGCTTTTCTTTTCTTTTTTGAACATTGATGGCCCTTTGGATCACGACCTCACCGCTAAGTTCTGAGTTTCTGTACTTTGTTCTTCCCAAATGAGAGGGAACATAACAAGAAGGAGGAAAGATGGCCAGCAGAGGCTTAGCATTAAACAGTTCTTGTTTGAGGAGGGGCCAGTCTCAGCTCAGTGCTTCCCTATTTAACAATAATCACAAGCCAGGAACAATAATCAGCCTTGGCCAGAGGGTATGGAATTTACCCCAATTTATTACTATTTACTCTCATCATACATATATATTTTTTACAGGTATCTTTCATTGATGTCAAGCTTTCTTTTTCACGCTTGGCTTTTATATAATTTCCCTTTAACATAAATTTATTTCAGTAAATGAGCATTTGATAGAAACCTATCAGGCAAAGAATAGTGTGCACATCTATACAGATGCAGGGAAGGGCATGCAGACTCAAGCTTGTGGTGTGTCCCAGTAAGACTCAGAGAATTGTCCCAGGGCAATTTGAAGTGTTTACAGAGCTGATTGGTGGTGATTAATTTTTTGGTGGGGTGGAGTGGAGTCGAGGGAGAGGGTGGGAGCGAATACACATCAAAGAAAACCTGGCCAATTCTGTGGTGACTCAGTTGTAAGGAATCTTTCTGCCAGTGCAGGAGGCGTGAGTTTGATCCCTGGCCTGGGAAGATCGCACATGCTGTGGAGCAATCAAGCCTGTGTGCCACAACTCCTGAGCCTGTGCTCCAGAGCCCAGGAGCCCCAAGTATTGAGCCCACGTGCCTCAACTACTGAAACCTGCATGCCCTAGAGCCCATACTCCATATGAGAGAAGCCCCCACAATGAGAACCACCAAGGCAGAGAGGAGCCCCCTGCTTGTTGAAACTACAGAAAAGCCTGTGTAGCAACGAAGACCCAGCACAGCCAAAAATAAACAAATAAATAAAAGAAAATCTGGTCAAGAGAGACTGTTTCCAAAAGTAATTAGCCTCCAATTAAAGTAAATAAATTTAAATTTTAAAAATTTACATTATATAAAAAAAATTCATGACTTGGGAATTCCTTGGCGATCCAGTGGTTAGGACTTGGCGCTCTCACTGCTGGGGCCCAGGTTCAATCCCTGGTCCGGAAACTAAGATCCCACACACGGTGCAGTGGGGCCTAAAAAACCAAAAACAACAATGCTGGCCCCCAACCCTCCGCCCCCGCATGCTATGACTTGAAAGGTACTTTGGTGATGAACTAGGGATGGTTACTGGGAGTGGAGAGACAGACCAAGCAAAGAGTTCATCAAATGTTGCTAGAAAACCCCAAGTGTTTCTCTCCTTGTCAGGCTGTACACACTCCAGCCAGATCAGTTCATCCACGTGGCCCTCAGGTGCCACTTGTGTGAACCTCTGAACCGCAGTGCGACACTCAGCGTTTGTTTCTCAATGAGCACATATTCTGATCTGTGCCTGGATCATTCCTTTGTATTATTGGAAGAGGAGCTGGTTCCCACACGCTTGGAAATGTTAGCTGTGTCCACCTCCCTCCTCATTTCACTCCCCAAATCTGTTCCTGTCTAGAGACCATCTCTGAGGCGACTGACATGAAGGAAGCTATGGAAATTATGCCTGAAACGCTGGAGTATGGGATTATAAATTCGCATGTGCTTGCTTTCCTGAGGGATGTTATATCTCAGGTAAATATGGATGGAAAAAAGAATCTCAGCACCTTTTACAAGTAAGGCCATCTGGGAATTCCCTGGTGGTCCAGTGGTTAGGACTTGGCGCTTTGACTGCCAAGGGTACGAGATCAGTCCCCAGTCGGGGAACTAAGATCCCACAAGCCGAGCAGCTCAGCCAAAAAAAAAAANGAAAACTTGGCAGTGGCCACAGGACTAGAAAAGGTCAGTTTTCATTCCAATCCCAAAGAAAGCCAATGCCAAAGAATGCTCAAACTACCGCACAATTGCACTCATCTCACATGCTAGTAAAGTAATGCTCAAAATTCTCCAAGCCAGGCTTCAGCAATACATGAACCTTGCACAGTATCCAGATGGATACTTGCAAAACAGAGTCTCCTTCAAACTGAGTCCCCCTCACCTCATCTCCCCCTGCCGAGTTGATGATTAATGTCTCTACGCAAAACTCAGTCACTCTTCTTGTCCCATCCCTGTTCCCCTCAAGATTGAGGGGTATCAAAAAAGGGCAGGAACTTATGGGGCCCTCCATGTCCTGTGACTCTTGTTTGTAGAAAAAGCCTTTAGTTTCCTAGGCCTTTCCTGAGTTCCAAAGAGCAGATTTAAGCATTTACTAATTAGGGAGGTGAGGTCAAGCAGAAACGAAGGACAATCAGTTATGCAAGAAAAGTCATGGTAATTGTTCAACAGGGTCCTAATTCCTCCTGGAGGAATATACACAAAACCTGTTGTGTATCTTTGAGTTGATTCGCAGAAACTAAGACCCCTATCCAGGTGGAAGAGAGTGATAACCTGCTGGTCACATGCAAAAGACTGATTGAAACCTGGAGGTTAACGATTAAAATCTCCTGAATAACACACTGTTACCTGCACTATCAACCAATCAGAAGAAAGCCACTCCCCCTACAGCCCCCGCCCCCAAACTTTACCTTTTAAAAAACCCTTCCTTGGACGCCACTGGGGAGCTCGGGTTTTTCCACGTGAGTTTTGGGGCTTAACTTCCCCACAACCAGGCATCAGTGGATGGGCGTCACTGCATGGAAGGTGAGTGGACACAAATTTGATTTGGTTACACTTGCTGCTCCGTAATGTTTGCTGCTGTGGCTGAAAGAGCAAAGAGACAACCCAGGCCACTGGATGGGATGTAGACGGGGAACTGGCGGATGGTGGGTGCCTGACCTGAAGAGAGAGGCTGGGGAGGGGAGGATGTCCCCGATCACCAGCACACTCCACTGGGAGGGAGGGACTCCCACTCTGCCTCTCAGCACCTGGTGGTGACACGCAGTGGCCCTGGGAAGGGGACGCTGGCATTAACGTCACCATGTCCACTCTGCAGCACCCATTGCTAAGCACTGGGGATGTCAAGACAAAGGAGGTGCTAGGCCCTCTGCCATCCACAAAGTGAAGGGCTCAGAACTGCCTGCGGCTGTGATAGAGGCAGGGGCATGATGCTATGGGAACTGAAGGGGATGGAACAGCTGTAGGCTTGGGGAAGTTGGGGAAGGTGCCGAGTGGAGCTGGCACGTGACTGAGGCCTTTTGAAGGAGTAGGAGTTTGCCCAGCTAGTGTGGGGAGACCACGTATGTGAAGATTGTGGTCTGTGGCAGGAGACGTAAGTTGGGTGCCGCGGCTTCTGCGGGCATGGGGAAGAGTTTCGGGTGAGGGGTATATGGTTGAACCCACGTCTGTGTGCTCAAAGCAGAGTGAGGCCTAACAAATGGATAGGTTGGCGCTTGGAGCAGAGAATGGTTTATGGTGGGATGCCAAGCAAGGAGAACGGGCAGCCCATGCTCAAAAGACCCAAATTCCCTGGTGGTTTTCAGGGAAGGGTTTTAAAGACAACATTTGGGGTGAGGGTTGCAGGTGGCACGACTTTCTTCTGACTGGTTGGTGGTGGGGAAGAGGCTGTGTTTCAGAAATCTCCATCATCACTCCTCTGCTTCTAGCCAGTCTGGGGTCTGAGTGCTTGTGGTCAGCAAGTAGTCACCAACCTCCACCTGGGTTCCCGCAGAACAACTCAAGATACTTGCGTTCAATGTTAAGCATATCCATTGAGGAGGAACTAAGGACTCTGTTTTATCGCTGAATTACTGTCTCCTGGCTGCTTTTCCTTCCTTTCTGCATTCCCTCACTTTCCTAGTTCGTAATTGCTTGAATCTGCTCTTTGGAACGCAGCAAAGGCTTAGGAGATGAAAGGTTTTTATTTTTATTTTATTGCAAATAAGAAACAGGTGTGTGTCTGTCTATCTGTCTACGTACATATGTGTAGTGTGGAGGGGCTTTTGTACTCAAGAGGTGCTTGGTTTCAATGAGATTCTATTATGTGGCAGAGCCGCTTCTGGAAAAGCGTCTGGACTCTTCTGGAACACCAGCAGTGCCTTCCAAGTCGAGAGGGAAGCCAACTGGAACAACTCCTTGTTTTTCTCATAGTGCTCCAGAAAGGCAGCTCTGGGCTCAGAGGAACTTGCACGTGCACAGAGTGTTCAAGTCTTACCAGGTGACCTGACCCCCACTGTCTCCCATGTCTCATGGTCAGGGTGTTTATGAGGTTTTCCGACACAGAAATGGGGGTGAGGTGGGTTGAGTAGTGCAAATGGAGTTCACACAGACCGTGTGTTTTATGCCCCAGATGCATTCTGGAAATTTGTGTCAGTTTTCTGCAAATTCAATAGAATCTTAAAGAAATTAGAGGGAGCTGTCATTTCATGGAGTTCAAACCTGCCTCTCTTTTTTATCGACTGAAGGTTCCTTTTGTCATGCAAATATCTTCTATTCGTGAGCTGGTATTCTGTCTTGACTTCCTTTAAATGAGACACACCTCTACGGGGTAAACTGTGGGGCTTACATGCAGGCTTTTCAGTGGTAGGCAAATGTCCATCCCCCGCCTTTGTTGTAACCGTTCGTTTTGCTGGTCTTTGTTTAGATCAGGTATAATTTTGGCCACTGGAGGGCTCTCCAGTTAGAGAATGACTGGAGAATCCCAAATGTGTTCCTGAGCTCAGACTCCAGCTCACACCCAGATTTTTGAGCCGAGCGGCACATCTTGCAAATCGGATTTAACTGGGGAGAGTAACAGTAGCATGGATGTTTCTTTTATTTAGGAATTTAAGCATAAAAGAAGCCTCTATTTAAAAGAGCAGCTTTTGGATGATAGTCTTATTTGGAGCTGGCAAGGAGGTGCTAATCTTGTGTGTGGAGAGTGATCTTGCAGAATTCAGCACAGCTTAGAAAAGTGGAGCTTTGAACAAAGGTTATTTCTCTTGTGCAAACAGAATCACACTGAGGTGTATGGAGTGAAGTGGGGCCATAGAGTTTATTTTTGTAATGAGGAAAAGGGAGGACTGAAAGAATAGTTTGGAAGACTGGCATCTCTGGTAAAGCAGAGAATGACTACTGTTTATTTACATGCCACATCTTTTCACCTGCAGCTTTTCTACTTTATTTTTTGAGTTTAGTTCAGAGATTTTATTTGGCTGAATGTTGCCAAAACACCCAAACTTCTGAGCTCAAAGATGTCCCTGTGGTATAACAAGTTCCAGATCCAGCTCCCCCCCACCCCCTACCGCTCCACCCTGGATCAAAACACAGACTTGTTGCAAAACCAGGTAGAAATGAGAAGAAGTCAAGGGAAATGTCCAGAAAGGAACTATGGGCCAGTGACCAGATTGCCTCAGTTTATTTAAAAAAAGAAAATTCATCAGAACTGTGCAAAGCAGATAAGTACCAAACTAGACTAAAATAAAGTCTCAAGTTCTAATCTCTGAAAGCCTGCAACAAAAAGTAAAGTTGATTGTATAAATTTGCATGCTTCTTCCATCTCCAGAACAAGGTGGCTTTGTCTTGCAGGTAGCTTTGAGGATGAATTTGGGCCTTAACCACTGAAGAACTTAGGTCCCATGGAAACAGATATGGGTGCTGGAGATACAGCTACTGTAAGGCAAGAGATGCAGCTACTGTAAGGCAAGATCTCTGAGGACTCAGGTGGTTCTCATATTATTTGTCCATCTGTGAAATGGGAATGAACCTTTTTCTGACTTACCTCTTAGATGGTAGTGTTACTGAATCAAACTAGGGTCCACTTACCTGCTGTACAACAAAGCCAATTTACTGACACCAGATTGTGGTGAAGGAAAGTCCTGTGTTTGTTTGCATGACGCCAAGCAAGGAGAATGGTTCATGCTCAAAAGAACTTTGCAAAAGGCATCTCTTTTCTATATTTATTTGGGAGTGAAATGAAGGAACAGGAAGGAATGAGCCCTAATAGAGAACCTCAGTTTCCCTTTGAACTGAGGAGTTTCAGAAAAGATGAGCAGACAATTTATTCCAGTCTGTATTAGCATATTTTCCTCTTCTGGGAACCTCAGAAGTAGGCAGTAGAGAGCTGAGGATGTGTTCAGCAGATGCATGCTGAGAGAGGTAGAGGGACTTGATGAGAGCTGCCAACCTGGACCTTTCTATTTGACCAAAGTTCTCCTGTAGACTATCCCCTGATAGCCTGTGTCTTGTTGGGAAGCTCTGTTCACCTAGTTGTATTTTGGAATTTTGCTTCTCCCAAGGATGGCCTGGGAGTCAAGTCTAGGACCCACTTGATTCTGATTTTGGGTGATGGGATGCAGCTTGGATGGTCCCCTAGGAGGGTTGTCCTCTGGAAAAGCGCTCCCCCGGAACTGCAGAGAAGGATTTAAGGCTGGATGAATGGAGGTCAAGGCTGAGTCATGTCGACTGAAATCAGTTATTTAGGGGATTACTCTACACGAGGAATGACTGGGACAATCGGACTTCTCAGAATTGCCCCCAAACATTGAGCAAAAGTTAACTGAGGGTCTGGAATCCCCTCCCATCTCTGAACTCACAGCTGTCATTGTCTTGGATGCTCACTCGACATTAAACACACATCTTCCTCTGACATATTTGTATTGTTTTAAAAACTGTATGACAGATAGTGGTGCTGAGTGAGTGAGTGCCGGGCACCTAGCAGGCAGGCAGTAAATATTTGCTGAACAGTGAAAAAATGCGGTGGCTTGGCTGTCAGTACGGCTTCTATTCAGAGCCCATCCCCAGCGCTCCATTCATACTGGACTGGGTGAATTTCTCGTTTACGGGTTGATCGTGCCTGGCCGGACCAGGACGGTCTCTGTGAGCATGCAGAGTACAAGCCACCTTGGCAGCAAAGAGGGACGGCTGGGGGGAAATACATCTGGGAGTTCTGCTAGAGACGAGGTGCAGTTCCTTTGTTCTGGTAGGTTTCAGTCAGAAGGAACAGCAAATTTTACTGTCTGCAAACCACCGACGAGCTTATTCCCTTCCCCCTTCCCCTCCTTCCTTCCCAACCTGGGAATTCATGTGCTGCTTCTCTTTCCTCCTCTTCTGCCCCCAGAGCAGTCCCCAGGGACAAAGCTCTTTGTTGTGAACACTCCAGGGCAATATGGAATTGCAAGGTCTCTAGGGCAAAATCAAGGCTGTCCGCCAAGGAGAGTGATCGCTGAGCCCGAGACCCCCGCCTCCCCCCTCCACCTGTTGATCTCCCCCTTCCGGGGGCGAGCAACAACCCGCATTGTGCCTGGCATGCATGCGCTTCGACACCAGGCTCAGCAGATGGCGCCGGTGAGCAAAGCCCTTCCCTTCTCTCCCCCTCCCCTCCCCACCACCAGAGCCTCCCTGGTCTAAAGCGAAAACAGATGTTTTCATCATTTCTGGATCTGGCATGTGACTCGCAGTTCAGCAGTGTGCCGACATAACCCAGAGTTGTGCGTTCCCTTCATCCCCCGCAAAATAAAAATCCTGACTTGAACGAGCCTTCCTCCTAAGTGAGCCACTGACATGAGGTCTGTTGACTCCCAGGGCACATGGCTCCAACTGCAGCTGCCTTTGTAGCCAGTCCTGGCTCTATAACTGGGAGACTGCCTGCCCCCACCCCGCGCCCCAGCACAAAGCCAGGGCGGCATGTTGAGCTATCTTTACACCGAGGGCTGGGGAGAGGCGCTAGTTTTTTTTTTTTTTTTTTTTTTTTTAATAGCCTTGGNTATAACTGGGAGACTGCCTGCCCCCACCCCGCGCCCCAGCACAAAGCCAGGGCGGCATGTTGAGCTATCTTTACACCGAGGGCTGGGGAGAGGCGCTAGTTTTTTTTTTTTTTTTTTTTTTAATAGCCTTGGTCTGGCTGGTTGGGACCGTGTGCGTGGGAGCCAGTGCGTCCAGAACAAAACAGGAAGGCCGGGGCGGCGCGCCCTGTTCCCCGAACCCCCGGCAGGTGGCAGCATTGGCCCGGCCTGGTCTCTGCCGCTGGCCGGCCCCAAAGCCGGGCCCTGTTACTTTCGGTGGCCTCAAAATTATTAGTTCCAGATGAGTTCTTGCAATTGTAATATTTGGTTTAACCCAATCTGCCCGATTGCGTCAGCACACGTTCAAATACAGCCGTCTGAAGTCTAACCAGACATCAGAGGCATGTTTCAGGGGGTGTCAACATTCCTTACCCTTTGAAAGAATTAGGAAAAAAAAAAAAAAACCCACGCACACAAAAACCCAGAGGTTGATTTATCCCCCAAATGAAAGAAGGGTGAGCCGCCTGGGGCTGAGGTGGCCTAGAGGGACAGAACAGGGGAAATTCGGGGAAGGCGTAACAATAGAACTTTGTGGGTCGAAGTCTGCAAGAATGGAACTGGATTTATTTGTTGAACTAGGAAGGGACCTCTGGGCTCTTTGAAGGTTAGAGCAAATAAGCAGAACTGGTGGGCATTTGGTTTTCTAAGAGAAGAGCCCTTGGAATCACGTAGCCGCTATTGTGAGACACAAAACGCAGCTATCGGCCTGTGCATGGGCCTCCGCATACTCTTGGCCTGGCCGCTCAGGAAGGGGGCCAGCGTGGCGGGGGGCGGGGAGTGGGGTCTGTATTTTAACACACAGTTGTGAGGGGCACCTCAGTCACCAACTCAGGACACAGACTGGGTTGCCTGAGGATGCCAGCCAAAGGGCCTGGAGGACCCAGTTAGAAAACGCAGCACGGCCTGAAGGCGTCTGGCCGGGGGACCTGCCAGAGGCCTCAAATGTCTTGTAAACAGCCCTGCTGCACTTGGTCACTGCCATACCCTGGAGACACTGTCAAGCACCCCGGATGCCGGGCACCTGCTCTGGGGGTCTTGGGTTTTATCGACAGGTCAGTTGAGGCTTAGACTCACTGTGCCCGGGGACAGAGTAGCATGTGTGGCAAGGCAGCTCAGGAATCCTGCTCCGATGACCGGACACGAAAGGGTGTCTTGCTTCCCTTAGTGGAGATGGAATAGCCTGGTCTTAGGAGGTAACCTCTGTCGGGCAGTCGTCCTCCTCCCGCCTGGACCCTACTTTTCAATCCGTGCTCAGACTCTTCAAGTACCTCTTTCAAGGGTGCAGAGAGCTTCCTGCTAGCCGACTATGGGGAGCCTGGCCATTCCCTGCAGGCCTCAGGCTCGACACGCTCCTGATCAAAAGCCAGCAATCGTCTGGCAGATGCTGCGTGTCCTGCGTGTCGGAAGCTGGTGGCTGGTGCTGGCGGCAGGCAGGCAGGCAGGCTGATCGGCCATCTTGTTAGATGTGGCTGGGACCTGGGTTCCTCCCTCCGCACTCCAGTGGCCACCCCACTGCCTGGATTAGACATGGGAGGGGTGATGATGCTGTTGCTGTTGTTTAGTCTCTAAGTCATATCTGACTCTTTGAGACCCCATGGGCAATATAGCCCGCCAGGCTCCCCTGTCCATGAGATTTCCCAGGCATGAATACTGGAGTGGGTTGCCATTTCCTTTTCCAGGGGATCTTCCTGATCCAGGGATGGAACCCATGTCTCCTGCTTTGGCAGGCGGATTCTTTTACTGCTGAGCCACCAGTGGGACCTCCACAGTGCTGGCAAACACCAGCAGAATGTTTAGAGGTCCAAGCTGCCACCTCTTTTCCTCTCAGTTTGGAAAATGCATGTGTCCCTACATGTTGCTGGGGAGATGCTAATTGTCAGTGGTAAGAGCCGCACTCATCCTAGCAGATGCTCTGCTTGGGAAAATAATCCAGCCAGGCAGCCACGTGAGCACAATACTTACCGTGGTCTTTGTATACCAATAATAGTTGAGAAATTCCAGTATTTCTCTCCACCGCCACTCTAACTTTATTCTCTTCTGAGAATCAGCTTTTGGAGGTTCTATAATCCAGACTAATCAGACCTGGCTGCTTAAGAATCACCTAGATGCTACCCCAGAGATGTTGAAATCAGAATGGGAAAGAGTTGGGAGACAGAAGTCATAATTTAATTTTTTTTAGGCATCATAATTTAAAATCTCCCCCAGATGATTGTAATTGTAATATGCACTACCTGGAAGTAAAAAAAAAAAAAAAAATCACCGATTCTATCCCAACTTCCTTTGTTTACAGATAAGGTTCCTAGAAGGAAACTTTAAGGGGTTCAGACAAGATCACACAAGTTCAAGTCTGGAATCTCTGTGTAATAGCTCTGGCTTCTCAGTGATGGTCGAAGTTCTTCCTCCAATTACTGAGACAATCACCTCCCTACTCCTGTCACTTTGCCCTGTTCAGTGAAACTCGCTAATGACCACCCACAAACCTGGGTCACTGTTGCCTCTAAGAAACTGGGAAAGAGGAAATACTTCTGAGAGATTTTCAGTTTTTCTGGCTTGAATAAAAAGATTAGAAATGAGAATCACCTGCACCCTGATTCTCTCTTTTATCACTTATGTTTCCAAATGGGATTTACACATGCTGTGGCTGTCATATGGTAACTGCTCTGCGGTGATCTGTTTTTGTGGGTAAGGCAAGAGGGCTCTCGGAAAGTTCAGCCTCATGTTTAGGGTTAAATAGGTGGCAGAGACAAGTCAATGCAGAGCTGTCCCACCTCTCACCCTGCTGAGACCCGGGCTTGGCTCCTGCCAGCCTCCTCTGTGACTGTTTATGATGCTTCTCAGTCTTTCCCCACTGGGGGCAACAAGCACCCTCTGAAATAACTCCATCTTGCATGCGAAGGAATAATCACTAACTCCTCCCTTGAGGTAAGGTTTCAGAGAATAGGTGTGCCTTGAATACTCTGAGATCTGTGATGCTTGTAGGGTGAGTGAATGACCATAAGTCACTGAAAACAAGACAGGCAAAGATCCAGGATATCATAGTGGTAACCAGCTCAAGTAGAAAGGAAGCCCGTGACCTTGAAGGAGCCCTTGCCCTTTCTGGGCCTGAGTTCTCTCTTCTGGGCATCACCTCTGAGACCTCTTCTCACTCTGACATTCCATGAGAGGCAGGGAATCCCTGCTCCCATCTTTAATCAGATGAGAGGGACCAGAGTCTCTTCTCTCCGTAAGTCAATTACTCTAGAGCCATTTCTTCAGTGGCCTAAGAACTAGTTCATGATGATTAAAATGGAAATCTGAGGATAAGCAGCCACAGGCAGACAATGACTTGGTCCCCTACCTGGTGATTTCACAAAGGACACTTGTAAGTTGCTTCAGTAGAATTCTGTCCCTTCTTAGAGGAACTGCCCAGAGATCTTGCATCACTGGGGTTCATTTGTCCACCTGGCATCATTAAACATTTATGAAGTACTTAGTATGTTAAAAAAAAAAAATAGAATAAGAAAAGCTTGTACCCAAGAGGAACTCTTCCAGATTAAAAGAGACCAAGGAAGCATTATAATGAAATGTAATGTGTATAATGAAGCATTATAATGAAATGTAATGTAACGTGATCTTGGATGCTAGATCCAAGAGGGAAAGCTTATAAAAAACATTTTCAAGATAGTTAGAGAAATCTGAATGTAGCCTGCATAATGGGATTATTGGTAATTTTTTAGATTTGATCATAGTATTGTGGTTTTATAAGAGAATGTTTTATATGTCATCCTTAGAGGCATGCTGACTTAGGAATGAGCGTTGTTTTGTTTGCAACTTGTCTTCCAATGATTCAAGGGGAAAAAATAGGCAAATGTGCAATAATGTTAGCAGTTGGTAAATCAAGGATAGAGTATATTGAATGTTCATTGACAAGTTCTTCAATTTTTCTATAGATGAAAAAATTTCAAAATTAAAAAGACCAAAAAGAAATACCTGTGTCCACAAGGATTTCATCATTTACTTACCGTTTATTCTTTACCAAGAGCAAAAGTGACAACCCACTCCAGTATTCTTGCCTGGAAAATTCCATGGACAGAGGAACCTGGTGGGCTACAGTCCATTGGGTCACAAAGAATCAAAATCAAATGCGACTGAGTGACTGAGCACACAAGGGTCAAAAGACTCGTGAATCACTATGTTTAACCCAAGGCAGAGTAGAATGGATAGCCAGTGTAGGTGTGAGAGGAAGTCTTGGAAGCCCAGAATGAAGAACAACTCATTTTCCCTAGGGTGTTGGTGGTGGTGAGGTCTTCTTTCTGTGGTAGAATTTGAGTTGGGTATGGAAAGATGAGTTGGAGAAGGCAATGGCACCCACTCCAGTATTCTTGCCTAGAAAATCCCATGGACGGAGGAGCCTCGTAGGCTGCAGTCCATGGGGTCGCAAAGAGTCAGACATGACTGAGCGGCTTCACTTTCACGTTTCACTTTCATGCACTGGAGAAGGAAATGGCAACCCACTCCAGTGTTCTTGCCTGGAGAATCCCAGGGACGGAAGGAGCCTGGTGGGCTGCTGTCTTTGGGGTCGCACAGAGTCGGACATGACTGAAACGACTTAGCAGCAGCAGCATAGAAAGATGTGTACCAATAGGAAAGAGGCAAAGGAGGAATTTTAGGCTGAGGGGACAATAGAAGCAAAGTTACAGAGCTGAACTTCGTCCAGTATAATTGGAAGATAATAAATGTGTGAGGGGTGCCCTGGAATATAAATATTGATTGACATCAGAAGATAGGTGGCCTTGAATGCCATAGGATAAATTTCCAAATCTGACCTTCTCAAGAAAAGATAAATGAAACATACTCATCTTACATCCACAGCTGTTTGCCGTATAGGCATCAGCATGGTGGTAAGTTGCTTCAGTCATGTCCAACCCTTTTGTGATCCTATGTACCGTAGCCTGTCAGGCTCCTCTGTCCATGGAATTCTCAAGGCAAGAATACTGGATTGGGTTTTCATGCTCTCCTCCAGGGGAGGAGATCCCAACCCAGGGATCAAACCTGTGTCTCTTATGTCTCCTGCATTGGCAGGTGGGTTCTTTACCATTAGTGCCACCTCTTAGGCATCAGCATGGTTATCTAATTAATGAATTTTCTATGGCAGAACTTGTAGTGATTCTTCACAACAAGCATATATGACTCAACTCTAAAATTTTCTCCACCCTCTGTAGATAGAATTAACTCTTTCCTATTCTTGGCAATCACTCATGCTCATCGACCGTATAGTGAGGTGCATGGAAGGCCATTCTTGACAATAGCCTGTTGCAACTACTTTCTCTAGAATAAACCCACTTGCTCCTTATCTGTTTCCTTTTTGGATTTCCAATCCAGAGATGCCACAATTCAGCTCCCAATCCTTGCCTCAAACTGCTTGCCTACCAGAGCCAGTCATTATTCTCAGCATTCATTGGTTTCTTCAAATGAGCTTGGTTTGCTGGCTCCATGGATCATGGCTGCAGGAAAGTGGACTGGCTGCTGCCCAGCTCGTGCCAGGGACCCACCTCAGATGGATTAGACTCAGTGGGGCATCACCAGGATAGAAGCGCATTCCTCTTATGTTCTCAGCAAATCTATGTACCTGTTTTTTATATGGTATTTATCCTATTGTGCTGAGATTGTTTTCTTTGTCCCTACTAGATCATGAATTCAAGGGCAAGTACCACGTCTTAGTTTGAATCTTTAGGACTTAGCGTGCTGCCTGGCACTTAGTAGGTCCTCAGTAAATGCTTAATGAAAAAATTAGTGGATGAAGCAGTGGGCAAAGAGGGCTATCTTTGAATTGGCTTCCCTTTA
>SJYV01012131.1:530993-547012 GCA_006410875.1 Neotragus pygmaeus | reverse complement strand
TCTTGCCTAGAAAATCCCATGGACGGAGGAGCCTCGTAGGCTGCAGTCCATGGGGTCGCAAAGAGTCAGACATGACTGAGCGGCTTCACTTTCACGTTTCACTTTCATGCACTGGAGAAGGAAATGGCAACCCACTCCAGTGTTCTTGCCTGGAGAATCCCAGGGACGGAAGGAGCCTGGTGGGCTGCTGTCTTTGGGGTCGCACAGAGTCGGACATGACTGAAACGACTTAGCAGCAGCAGCATAGAAAGATGTGTACCAATAGGAAAGAGGCAAAGGAGGAATTTTAGGCTGAGGGGACAATAGAAGCAAAGTTACAGAGCTGAACTTCGTCCAGTATAATTGGAAGATAATAAATGTGTGAGGGGTGCCCTGGAATATAAATATTGATTGACATCAGAAGATAGGTGGCCTTGAATGCCATAGGATAAATTTCCAAATCTGACCTTCTCAAGAAAAGATAAATGAAACATACTCATCTTACATCCACAGCTGTTTGCCGTATAGGCATCAGCATGGTGGTAAGTTGCTTCAGTCATGTCCAACCCTTTTGTGATCCTATGTACCGTAGCCTGTCAGGCTCCTCTGTCCATGGAATTCTCAAGGCAAGAATACTGGATTGGGTTTTCATGCTCTCCTCCAGGGGAGGAGATCCCAACCCAGGGATCAAACCTGTGTCTCTTATGTCTCCTGCATTGGCAGGTGGGTTCTTTACCATTAGTGCCACCTCTTAGGCATCAGCATGGTTATCTAATTAATGAATTTTCTATGGCAGAACTTGTAGTGATTCTTCACAACAAGCATATATGACTCAACTCTAAAATTTTCTCCACCCTCTGTAGATAGAATTAACTCTTTCCTATTCTTGGCAATCACTCATGCTCATCGACCGTATAGTGAGGTGCATGGAAGGCCATTCTTGACAATAGCCTGTTGCAACTACTTTCTCTAGAATAAACCCACTTGCTCCTTATCTGTTTCCTTTTTGGATTTCCAATCCAGAGATGCCACAATTCAGCTCCCAATCCTTGCCTCAAACTGCTTGCCTACCAGAGCCAGTCATTATTCTCAGCATTCATTGGTTTCTTCAAATGAGCTTGGTTTGCTGGCTCCATGGATCATGGCTGCAGGAAAGTGGACTGGCTGCTGCCCAGCTCGTGCCAGGGACCCACCTCAGATGGATTAGACTCAGTGGGGCATCACCAGGATAGAAGCGCATTCCTCTTATGTTCTCAGCAAATCTATGTACCTGTTTTTTATATGGTATTTATCCTATTGTGCTGAGATTGTTTTCTTTGTCCCTACTAGATCATGAATTCAAGGGCAAGTACCACGTCTTAGTTTGAATCTTTAGGACTTAGCGTGCTGCCTGGCACTTAGTAGGTCCTCAGTAAATGCTTAATGAAAAAATTAGTGGATGAAGCAGTGGGCAAAGAGGGCTATCTTTGAATTGGCTTCCCTTTATATTTCTGCACCACCAGTCCCTTATTTGAGTGTCTAATTGAGACTTGATGATTTCTGTAGGAATGACCAGCCATAAGTAGGTCACAGAGAGTATGCCTTATTGAAGTTCCATCTCTGGGCTTATTTGTATTAGTATAAATTTTAAGTATGGCTCCTTAGACAGTGACAATCTCCAGCTGTATTCCTCTGGGGAGCTGATTTTCCAATGCATGTAAAAGAGATCAACTCTCCCTTTGAAACTGCAGTGGGATTTTAAATGGCATCAACACAGAGCTTGGGAAAGGAGTTGAGTCATAAACCATAGTAATCAGACTTTGCTCTTACATGCGGCCCTTTTCACTAGCAGATCCACCACATAGACAACCAACACTAACTAAAATCAGAGGATCACGAGAGTTGTATTCCTGTTCTGTCTGTATGGGAAATGCACTGTCATCACATCTACAGAGGCATGGCCATTTCACCTCTCTGTTACACACCACAGAGTCAAAAGAACCAACTTCTGGACCTCCCTAGTGGTCCAGAGGCTGAGACTCCACTCTCCCAAGGCAGAGGGCCCAGGTTCAATCCCTGGTCAGGGAACTAGATCTCATATACTGCAACTAAAGATTCTCATGTGTTTCAGCTAAGCCCTGGCACAGTCAAATAAATATTAACAACAACAACAACAAACCCTTCAGAACAGAGCAGTTTCCACGAAGAGCCCAGGCCAGGAACCATGGGGTCTGTTCTGATCACTAAATAACCATCCTTAGTCCCTATAACAGATGGCGGGTAATTGTGTTGGCTTGTATGTTTTGTCCTGGCAATGGTTCCTTGATTACTGTTTTCAAAATATTCTCTCTGTCCCTGATACCCACCCGCCACCCCCCAGCCTCAGGCTCTGTCTCTGTAGGGTAGGCGATGAGTCTCCAGTGCTTTCTAAATTCAGGACTGAGCTGACCATGTCTGTGGGATTCTTGTAGAAAATAAAAGTTTCATGCTGGATCCAACAGCAGCTTAAATCTCATGAAGAACAACATGAAGTGGCTTTGGTGACCGAGTCCATTAACTACCTGATTTGGCTTAGGGATTTTCCACCCTGAGATAGAGAAGACTTCTTATATTTTTATCCATCTTCCTAAACTAGAAGCACAAGAGTCTTCCCCCTACAGATGACTAAGTCTGTGGCCAAAGAATCACATACCATACCCTCTTCTGAGTACTGTACATAGAGCCATTCTGGGTCACTTCAGTTCAGTGGAATTCAGTTTATTAATTGAGCAAGTCTCATGAATGAGACACTGTGCCAGCTACTATGAGAGTGTGAAGTTAAATGTTAGACATTGACCCTTCTCCTCAAGGCTCTCTAGATCTGTAACACATCTCTGCCCCCACTTTGTGTAGGACCGGAGAACTGATTTCACCCTAAGATTCTATCAGATAAATTAGTAAAGAGAAGGTGATCCCAGGAAGGAGGAGTATGGGTGGAATAAGAAATTATATTCAGTTGAGTATCTCAAATGAAAGGTGCTACGTAAAAGAAGAGTCTGTAAATTCATTTTTGCAAGATGCCTTTTCCCTTAGAAATACTTTGTCTAAATTCTCTGGCTTCAGAAACAGCCATTCTTCCATCTGCCATTCAGAGGTCTGGTTATAAGAAGGCTATACACGGTCTACTTTCATTATTTTGGGACATTTCTCTTCCTTTGGCTTGGATGCCAAGGGTGCACAGTTCATTAGAACAGAGTTGAAACAGTGGGCTCTTGGTAAAGACTCATTCAAAGACAGACAAGCAGAATTCGCCAAGTTGCTAGAGGGAAATGGTAGGTAAGCTTTGTGTATGGGAACACCAATGCCTCTAGGTGAAAGGGAGTGACACGTTTGAAGTTAATTTTGCTCTTATTTTTTTATGGGGGGCTTTTCTTAAGTTACTGTGACTCTATAAGGTTCTGTGTTTTGTGTAATAAAGAAGGGGCTCCCCACAAGCCATTTCATCCCACTATCAACCCTGCCATCCTTTAATCCACTAATTCAGATTGTATTTATTCAGTGTTTGCTAGATGTCTGGCCCGCACTCCTTGCTAGTCGTAAGCAGGCCAGCCCCATCCTCATAGACCGGTTGTATTACCCTGTGTATCAGCAAGTTCTTCAGCTTTTCTGCACCTCGGTTTCTATACCTGTCAGGAATGTTCATACTATTTTGTGGCATTTCAAGGAAGAGTAAGTATGTTTGACAAACCCTGGTACTTGGTAGATACTCAATAACTTGAGTTCCTTCTCCCTTTCTTTCTTTCAATTTGAATGCCTTCCTTGCAAAGTGTGGATAGAATAAGAGCTCTCTCAAGTTTAAAGATTAAGAGAAAGTATGCAGGCCTCCCTGGTGGTCCAGTGGTTAGGAATCTGCCTGCCAGTGCAGGGGACACGTGTTTGATCCCTGACCTGGGATGACCCCCTGTGGCTTGGCACAACTAAGATCATGAACTGCAACTACTGAGCGCATATGCCACAGCTACGGAAGCCGGAGTCCCCTAGAGCCCGAGCTCTGCAACAAGAGAAGCCACCACCACGAGGAGTAGACCCTCCTGCCACAAATGCTAAGAGAGAAGGCCTGTGCACAGCAACAAAGACACACTGCACCCGAATACAAATGCATCTCAAACTGTTTTGTAAGCTCTCAATGACGGCAGTAATGATAATTTAGTATTGTCATCCTCAAAGAACTTGCAGTCATGCTAGAAGGCCGTGACACACATTTGTGACACGTATACAACGAAGCGCCTACTGAGGGTGCCTCCAGGGCTCCCTGGGAGGACTCCAATGCCCAGCTACCCTCTAAGTGGTTTGGCCTAAACCATGTTCCTTCTTCCAACATGAAAATGGGACAATAAAGGAGGCTCCATGGAACTTTTCAATGATTTGATACTTTGGGGGGATACCGACCTAGAAAACGGACTTGCAGACACAGTGGGGGAGGAGAGGGTGGGGTGAACTGAGAGTGGCTTTGACACATGTACACTGCCATGTGTAAAATAGACAGCTGGTGGCATGAGTCACTGGAGCGCAGGGGGCCCAGTTGGTGCTCTGTGACGACCTAGAGGGGTGGGATGGGAGGAAAGGTGGAGAGAGGCTGAAGAGGGAGGGGATGTATGTATACTTACAGCTGATTCATGCTGTTGTATGGCAGAAGCTAACACAACATTGCAAAGCAGTTATATTCCAATTTTAAAAAATAGTGCCAAATTATCCTTCCTGCCAACTCAGCCATAAGAACGTGCTGCTTGAGAGTTCTTTCCACTGCTCTTCACCTCCCAGCTTCGGCCCAGCTGAGCCCCTGTAAAATCCCCTTTGTTCCAGCCACATTGGACAGCTTGGAAAGTGAAAGTGTTAGTCTCTCAATCCTGTCTGACTCTTTGCAACCCTACAGACTATAACCCACACCCCCGCCCCCCGCCCCAGGCTCCTCTGTCCAAGGGATTTCCCAGGCAAGAATAGTGGAGTACATTGCCATTTCCTTCTCTAGGAGATCTTCCCAACCTAGGGATCAAACCCAGATCTCTTGCACTGCAGGCGAATCTTTTACCCTCTGAGCCATTAGGGAAGCCCTGGACTGCCTTAATTCAACAAACCCATCTTGTCCTGTTCACCCCTACATCTTGCTAGTGCTGGACCCTGAAGCTGCAGCTGCAGCTTCTCCTTTCTGTCCTTGCCATTATTGTGTTGTCAACTCACTTTCATCTTGTTTTGCCTGAAACTTTGTAAACCCCATGGCAACCAGCACAGGTCCTGCACATGGCATGTGTTCAGTAAATATTTATTGTATGGATGCTTAATTTTCTTCTCCATGTTATATTCAAAAAGACTTCATTAAGGGATTAGCTGTATGAGGCACTGTGCCAGGAGCCCTACTGAGATAATTACATGAAGGATTCCTGTCCTTAAGCAGCTTAACATCTAAAACTGTTAAACAGATAGAAACAGTCTTTTATAGCAGCCAATGACCTGGGTTCTTAACCTGGAATCTATTGATAAGCCCTTTTCCCATGAAACCTCTGAAATTATATGGAAAAAGTTGCATACATGCATAATCTGGGAATAGTGTCCACAGCCACAGTGAGAACAAGAGCAGAGGAGGTAATGAGAAGCCGCAGATTGTGGATTTTATTCTGGATTTATTGTTGGGCTGGGGAAGAAGGAAGGATGACTTTGGGGTTTTCCATTTGAGCAATTGAATTTTTCCATCTACTAAGGGAGGGATGGTTTGGTGCTGGAGGTGGGAGCAGATTTGGGGGAGGGGGAAGTCAATAGGTAAATAATAAGAAAGTTTGGGATATTTATTAGGTGGCCAAGCACACATGCCAGGGAGCAACTGCAAGTTCAAAATAGAGCTCAGGGGAAAAGTCTGGGCTGGATGTGGACGGACATTCAGGAATTGTCAGTGTGTACGTGGTATTTAAAGTGACCAGGTCAGACGGCACCCACTGAAGGAGAAGGCTAGGGAAGGAACATTGAGACTTTCTGAAATGGAGAGATATGGAGGAAGAGGCTCTACTAAAGAAAACTGAGATGGAGGAGCCATGGTTTGAGGAGGAGGAGCCATGGTTTGAGGAGGAAAAGCAGGTGAGTGTGGCATTCTTGGAGCCAGAGAAGACAGTGTTCAGAGGAAATCGGTTCAGTCATGCCAAGTTTCTCTCCTAGAAACTGTTTCATCTGAATGATACAGTTTCCTTGTCTGTCTGTTTTAATAGACTGAACTTCTTGAGTGCAGGAATCATGTCTTGTTTATTTTAGAGTCACTAGGGTATAGCACAAAGCCAGACACATGCTTGGTACTCACTCATCATCTAATGAATAGGGGGAAAAAATCTCAAAGATCAAGCAGCAGAATAAGATGCCCTCTAAGCAGAGACCTCTATGGCTGAGATAGGCACTGCTTCTGACCTGAGTTTGGGGAGATGAAGGAGGGGGTATGACCTGTCTCCATGTAGCAGGAGGCAAGACATTTGCAGTGCTGTGTCAAAGAGCTGAAGCCTTGGTAGGACACTTAACCAGCAATGTCATTTGTGCACAGGGACACTTGGCTGCCGAGCAACTGCTCTTCCACCTCCACCATCTGCTTGGTTAATTCCCAGCCCACTGGCTCCAGTGTCACTTACCTCTTAATTACCAGCCTTGGCTTCCACCTGGCTCAAGAGACCAGCTTTGCTTCCCTGTTACATTTTAAGCAGTGACCTGATGAGCCCATCTCTGCTGGCTGATAGGGCTCGCCTTAAGCCAGTCCTTCCCCCCTGAGATGTCCTGAACTTGCCCATCTAGGGGTTTAGAGCAGTCAGACATCCTGGTGGCCCTGGCAGCTCTAACCTGGTTCTGTCCACTCAGGGGCAATGCCCCATAGGACAAACTGGCATTTAGAGGCTCTGAGAGCAGCTGGCTCAGGAGAAAAACCAATTAAACAGAGAGTTGAGAGATGCCTGGGACCCATGGCCTAATCTACCATGGGTGGATTTTCCAAGTCAGGATGAAGGTAATTACCTGAATCCTGGATGCTCTGTATACACTTCTCACATTCTAGAAAGGAACCCAGTGTAGTTGTTTATCTCACCCCAGATGATGTCTATCCTTAAATAATCCTCCCACTAAAGAAGTTCAGCCTTTTTTCCTATTTCAAGTGGAAGAGTTGACTTTGGGTTTATGGCATCTTGGTTTTATGGCATGACCCTAGAGTGCAAAGCTTGCCCCAGCTAAGCTGAATAAATATGCCTCTTCATAAGTAATTTTTTTCTTTAACTCCCAAAGAGAAACCCCAAAGTTTACCCTTCTGGATTGAGTTGCTTCTATTGTATCAGTCTTTGCTTATGTGGGAAAAACTTCCATGTCTCTGATGATGAAGAGGACCGTGAAGCCTACATTTCTGTGTCATATGCTCACTGGGAGATAAAACATACAGTCCAGATATATGTTGTTGTTGTTCAGTTGCTATATCGTATCAGACTCTTTGCAGTCTCATGGACTGCAGCTTGCCAGGCTTCTCTGTCCCTCACCATCTCCTGGAGCTTGCTCAAACTTATGTCCATTGTGTCAATGATGCCATCTAACCATCTCATCCTCTGTCAGCCCCTTCTCCTCCTGCCCTCAATCTTTCCTAGCATCAGGGTCTTTTCCAGTGAATCAGCTTTTCACATCAGGTGGCCAGTGTATTTGAGCTTCGGCTTCATCATCAGTCCTTCCAGTGAATATTCAGGGTTGATTTCCTTTAGGATTGACTAGTTTGATCCCCTTGTTGTCCAAGGGACTCTCAAGAGTCTTCTCCAACACCACAGTTCAGAAGCATCAATTCTTTAGTGCTCAGCCTTCTTTATGGTCTCACATCTGTACGTGACTACTAGAAAAACCATAGCTTTGACTATATGGACCTTTGTCGGCAAAGTGATGTCTCTGCTTTTTAATATGCTGTCTAGGATATATGGACAGCCCAGTAGATTTTGACCAGTATATTTATAATGAATGTTCTAGGGAATAGGGGCTTTTGTTAAGAAAGCAACAAGAAAACCCATTTTTCCATTGCATCCTTTGTTATCCTAGTGGAAAGGGAAAGAAAGAGAATCCTTTTTACCCTCCCTTTTTACAACTGGTAACTGAGGCATAAAGTGATAAGTTACCCTCTAGGTGGATCTGGGACTTGAACCTGGCTCTTGGTTTCACTAAAGGCAGAGGTTCTCTGAGGGTGGAGCAATCACATGTGATTCCTGATCCATCCTTCTGGGAGGGAGATGGCGGGATACTGCGCTGTTAAAGGTGCTCAGCAACATCCCTATCAATCCAGCGTGTGTCAGAATCCTTAGAGCACACACAGGGGGAACAAAAGGGGAAATCTTCAGAAATATTCATTAGACTTTCATGTTTAGAGAGTGAATGTTTGCATGATAAACTGCTTAGCGAAAGTGCTGATAAATTCTTGACTAATGAGTTGTGGGTTAAAATGTGTTGAAAAGCAGTTACTCTTTTCATCTTGACTGAAAAGAGCTGTGGTCTCTGGAGCTGAGATGGTCACCGCATGGCTCAGTCATGCTCTCACTAAACCCTGACGGGGCATAGAGTCAGAAGTAATTCCAGAGAAATCGGTTCTTACTACCAAGCCCTGGTCTCAGATGGGGTGGATTCTCATGAGTTGGTGAACAGAAGCTGACCCTTCACTCATCACCAGGTCTTACCGAGCACTTGTTCAGTGCTGTGCTAGATTCTTTGGCCAACAGAGAAAACCCACAAAGGGTGTGCATTCTAAGTAAAGAGTCAGTTGTCTGTTATTCATTCTGTACATTATTCATTCAGCATTTGAATGTTATATACCCACTATGTGCTAAATTTCCCATATCTAGTGTTGAAACGTGGAGGTGGTACAATAGAATAAGGTAGGCTATGCTGAAGTGGCACAGTAGTAAAGAATCTGCTTGCAGGAGATGTGGGTTTGACCCCTGGGTCAGGAAAATCCCTTGGAGAAGGGAAGGGCTACCCACTCCAGTATTCTTGCCTGGGAAATCCCATGGACCGAGGAGCCTGATGGGCTATGGTCCATGGGGTTGCAAAGAGTCAGACATGACTGAGTGACTACACAACAACAGCAAAGCCCACATTTCAGAGCTTTAACACGACAAAGGTTTATTTCCTGTCCAGGTAACACATCTGACAAGGCTCCATGCAGTCTTTCAGGGACCTGTACGAATGGAAGCTTGCCATCTTGCAGTTGCACTTTGGGGAGACATGTGATCTAAGGGTTTCCAAGGAAGGGAAGAGAAAAATGGATGAGGCATACTGGCTTTCAACCTGCAGCCCAGAAGTGACATCTGCCACTTTTGCTTATATTTTGTTGACTCAAACTAGTCATATGACCTCAGAATTATGCAAGAGAGGCTGGAAAACATAGAACACCTGGAATATTTGATGAATGCTAACAGTTTCTGCTACAGGTAGGGAGTGGATATTAAGAGAGACACAACCTCTTCCCTTGATTACTGTACAAAGTGAGTGATGTGATGCTAAGGCTCATCAGAGAAACACAGACCATGTGCTGGAGGACATTCAGGCCTGATAGATTAGTGGGGCTGAATCCAGGACAGAATTGTGAAGAATACTGTATTAGACTGGGGCCTGGGGATTAGTAGGTTTTGATAGACTTTAAACAATGGATGCTGGTGGGAAAGCCAAGTAGAATAGTGAAGAGTTTGCTGGAGGGCAGGATTTGTGAGGAGGAGAAATATTAATGATAATGGTAATAGGAAATACACAGGCAGTGCCAAGAATATGCCAGGTTCCATTCTAAGTGCTTCACATGTATTAACTCTGTAATCATCTCAATAATCCTTTGTCAAAACTGAGGCTCAAGTATGTGAAGTAATCACCGAAGGTCACACCCGAGTGTGGCAAAGTTGGGTCCTCACCCAGGCAGTCTGGCTCCAAAGTGGTAACCACCACCATCCACTGGTTGGGGGAATAGGCAAGGGCCAGATTTCAGAGGATCAAATTTGCCTGAGCATCTATTCTGAAGGCAGAGTATTCCATGGAAGGTTTTAAAGCAGGGGCATGGCTTGATCATATTTGCAATAAAGTCATAGGTAAGTTGGGCTTCCCAGGTGGCTCAGTGGTCAAGAATCCACTAGCCAGTGCAGAAGCCAAAGGAGACACAGTTTGATTCCTGGGTCAGGAAGATCCTCTGGAGAAGGAAATGGCAACCCACTCCAGTATTCACGCCTGGGAAATCCCATGGACAGAGGAGCCCAGTGGGCTACAGTCCATGGGGTTGCAGAGAGTCAGACATCACTGAGCACGCATGCATGCACACATAGACAGCTTAGGTGGTGTTTGTGAAGATCTAGGAGAAAAAAGCAGAAGGCTTTGTGGGTACCTGAAGCTAGGTTCTGAGAGGTGGGGTGACTAGGGTGGATCAGAGAGAAATTAAGGACATTGTAGGCAGAGGACAAGCTACCTGGGATATAGAAGGAGTGAATTTGGTTTGGAAGAGGTAGTGGGATTTGCCTGGCTCACCTGGAACCGGTCTCCTAGGGTCAGGATAGATGGGGAAGAGCATCACTTGGTGAGGGATTTTAATGTCAAGCCAAGGAGTTTGATTTGATTTAGTAGGAAGGAGAGAGACATCACCTGCTTTGAAGACACAGCTGAGGAATGTGTCAGGAGGTGCCTCTCTGCCCTTCACTGTCCCCGGTCTGACTCTCGTCACAGGCCCCAACACACCTGGCGTTTCAAAGCCTGGGGGCATTTTCAAAGTAAACCTGAAAGGCTGGTTGTCATTCTTTCATAAGATCTCCCCTGCCCTACAAGCCATCAAATAATTGCATTCAGGTTGTTGTTTTCTTTCTTTTTTTATTTTTACAAGAACCATTACAAAGGTGTGCAATATTAGACACTTACACATCTGTGAATGAGACTGTAGGCTAAAACGTGTGAGTTCCCCTCTCAGCTAATGAACCGGAATATGGTTTTAATTTTTGAACTGTAAAAATGTTCTGCCTTTTTTGGTCATCCCTACAGAAGATTTCATATTTTAATAATTCAGTGCAGCCTAATTACTTTAATTAATCACCTTCTTCTCAGATGTGTCAGTGAGCTTTGTTATTTTCTTGTTACTGTAGGTACTGTTGGGAGTTTTCAGGAATTTTCTTTTTTCTTTTTTTTTAATATATGGAATAGTCCAGGTTAACTCTTTCGTAACATCTGAGATGTGTATTCTTCCCTGAGAGTCTCTGCCATTCACAAATGGTGGCTTAGGTTATAGCCATAACTTGCATCTCTTCTGTCACATTTACTCTCTGTGACTGGTTAACAAAACTATCTCTGGTCATTCTGTGTCTTAAAAACTGCTGTCTGGAGACAAAAGTAAAATGGTATTTAGAGCAAGTCAATATTTTTGCATCTTTCTGAGTCATGATGAATATACTGGGAATGATAATAGCTTTTATTGTACAATCAATATAATTTGCTTCCCTTGCAGGAAAGCATAATTAGCTTACAGTTCACACAGTGGCAATGAAAATGTTCTCCTTTCTGAAGTTTGTGGGTAGAGGGTCCTTTCCTGCTCAGAGTGGGGGTGTCCCCTCAAGGCTCCAGATCCAGGCAGACTGGAGGGGGTGGTCACTAAGCAGATCTCTAAATTTTGAGGGGCCTTTGTTAGTTCTTTGCACCAAGGAATGACAATGCTTTTATTTTAGTTTTTATTGTTTATATTTTTTTATCTTTGGCCTGTAAGATCTTAGTTCCCTGACCAGGGATTACACTTGAATCCCCTACAATAATGGAAGTACAGGGTCTTAACTGTTGAACTGCCAGGGAAGTCCCAACAATGCTTTTATATAGAGTTGCTGTTTTAGTCACCAACTTATGTTCAATTGTTTTGCAGTCCCACAGGCTGTAGCCCACCAGGCCCCTCTGTCCATGGGATTTCCTAGGCAAGAATACTAGAATGGGTTGCCATTTCCTTCTCTCGGGGATCTTCCCGACCCAGGGATCAAAACCATGTCTCCTGCATTGAAATGCAGATTCACTGAGGCACTTGGGAAGCCCTTGCGTTGTTGTTTAGTTGCTAAGTTGTGCCAGACTTTCTGTGACCCCATGGACTGTAGCCTGCCAGGCTCCTCTGTCCATGGGACTTCTCAGGTAAGAATGCTGGGGTGGGTTGCCTATCCTTCTCCTAGGGATCTTCCCGACCCAGGGATCAAACCTGTGTGTCCTGCATTGGCAGGCAGATTCTTTACTATTGAACAACCTAGGGAGCCCTTATATAGAGCTTCAGTTCAGTTCAGTTACTCAGTCGTGTCTGACTCTTTGTGACCCCATGAACCACAGCACGCCAGGCCTCCATGTCCATCACCAACTCCCGGAGTCCACCCAAACCCATGTCCATTGAGTTAGTGATGCCATCCAACCATCTCATCTTCTGTCGTTCCCTTCTCCTGCCCTCAATCCCTCCCAGGATCAGGATCTTTTCAAATGAGTTAGCTCCTCAAATCAGGTGGCCAAAGTATTGGAGTTTCAGCTTCAACATTAGTCCCTCCAATGAACACCCAGGACTGATGTCCTTTAGGATGGACTGGTTGGATCTCCTTGCAATCCAAGGGACTCTCAAGAGTCATCTCCCACACCACAGTTCAAAAGCATCAATTCTTCATTGCTCAGCTTTCTTTATAGTCCAACTCTCACATCCATACATGACCAGACAGACATGACAGACCTTTGTTGACAAAGTGATGTCTCTGCTTTNTCATTATTCACAAAGTCTGCTTCCATAAAGCGATTCATTTTTTAAGGTGGAATGGAAGATCAGAGGATAGAAAAATAGAGTGAAAAGCAAAATCACTATAAGTAAATAGCTTAAGTAGGTACTTCCCCTCACTTACACAGGGACGAATGTACACCATGAAGTCTCCTTGGCTCCATCAGACCCTGTACAGAATCCAGAAAGGCCCCAGAGACTCGCTGGCTGCTTACACAGTAAGTTGGGTTCTTATTTTATAACTCTGATTCTTTCTCATGTCTCAGCTCAAGGGCTCAGAGATCAAAGAGGAAACCTCCCTTGCTGGATACCAGGTCTACACGGGTTCAACCCAGCTAAGTTGCTTTTCAATTCCAGGCTGCTTCCATTGTCACACGACTGCAAATCCTCCCCAGGGGCCAAGTGTGGGGCGAGCTGACCTCAGCTACCCCAAGAGTTAGTCTCCAAAGCAGGCAGGCTGAGGTCACCCTTCACCCTGGCTTCCCGCACAATCATTCAGCGGTCTCCCAGCGAGAGCGAGGAACGGCTATAGTTAGATTTTCATTTAAAATTTGGCACCGCCTGCAGTCATTCGCTTTCCTTCCAACGATGGTTGCCATTATATTAAAAAGAGTAAATTTGCTGCTGCATTACTTACTGCCCAGAAAATCCAGCTGAAACCTGCTACTGCCAAATCCGCAGTTTCAGTGCAAGGCCAGAGACTTTAAATAGCTCCTGCAAGTGAGGATTTTCTGCTCTCTCTCTTAAAAAAAAAAAAAAAAAAAAAAGGAAATTTTATTTTGATAAAGCCTNCCCATCTCTTTCAGAATTTTCCATAGTTTATTGTGATCCACACAGTCAAAGGCTTTGGCATAGTTAATAAAGAAGAAATAATACATAAATTGGATATGCAGAGGCTCGAAATTAGAGCCTGGCCTTGAATACAGTCTGTACTACTTAAATGACAGAGTTATAATATTAATTGCTTAACTGGCTTCATGTTTCTTCCTCCCTCTTTCCTCTTCCCTTTCCCTCTCTTCTTTCTTCCCTCTCCCCTTCTCCCCACCCCTCTTTTTATTGCATGAAAGGGAGAGCTCAGATTTTATGATTTTTATCCATTTTCCTAATAAATATAAAAGGGCCCCCAATTAATTAGTACATTGAGATATAAGGAAGGAGGACACCATGTAACCTTCCTTGTTCTTTTCTAGGACATTCTTTTTCCCCTTTGGAGGCTGCCTGGCCCCCCACCCCTCAGTGAGGGTTGGCAGCCAATAACTTCGTTCCCATGCATTTCACACTCCCTGGCACTAGTCTCTGGAGCCTCTGCTTGGTTCAGGTGGGGCAGCTTTGTAAGCAGTCTGAGGTTTTATGAGGACTGAGAACAAAGTGAGATTCGAGTGGAGACCTTGACTGAAGTACATCTCACAGGATTCCTGGTGAAAAGCTGCAAAGAGGCCTCCTGTTTGGGGCTTAAGTTTGAACGCTTTTATTTTGAAATGCTGACTGTTTGAAATCAGATGTATTTAGCCTCCACTTTGGCTTTGAACTGAAGCATATAAGTTACCTGTTACCTGAAGCATCGCAATTAGGGTCTGCACTTGGAGCTGTGTTCTCTATCAATGCTGAGGGGTGGATGGAGGCAGAGACTGGGATTTGTGTGGCTGAAAGAAAAAGACCTATTTAAAAATTTTCCTTTTTGCTTTATATCTCCTCCCATTTACTGCTCATGTCCCACCCTCTTTTCCCCCAAATCTTGGGAAGTCACAGAAATCCACAAGAAGAAATCAATAATCAGATCAATTCTTGCCATGAATCCAATAAAGGCTTATGGTTGAAAACCCTCCTGGTCCTTCTGAGTCTCCTAAAGTATTCTCTGGCAATCAGAGATGTTAATTGGTTGAAACTGCCTGTGGTCTTAGGAAGTCCTCCGATTACAAGGAGAAATCCTTTTATGTTGCTGGATTCCAGCCATAGAATCTCTGAAGTTAGGAATCTGGCAAGAGGTAGAGCCCCCCTCCAGGGTGTAAATAAACTGGCTAGGTCTGTAACCCAATAAGAAGTGAGTTTATTGCATGTGTGTTTCCAGTCACCCAGCGCATACCCTGTACATTTATTAAAGAAAAGGTGTGGGTTACAGCATGAGCCCAGACAATGGAATATGGCAAGGGAGGTGGGTGCTTGTCAAGTCTGTGCCGTCAATGGAGGAAAGAAGGGGCCCTGCAGGGATCAAAGCTTTTCTTCCTGCGCAGGTTTGCAAGGAACTGCCTAGAATTCAGCCGCTGAGAATGACTGGCACACAAAACTGTTTACTTTGCTAGCCGGCAGGCTGAGACTCAAAGGGCTTAAGTGGGTGAATGCTTTATAGCCCGGGTCTGGATGCCCAGTGACATTCTGTGCTGAACTATGCCTACACGTGGTTGTTACCAGACCCGCGCTGAGGCCTGGCAGCGAGTTGGGAGGTTGGGAGGTCTGCGACGCCTTAGGCGGAGAACGTGATGAGTGTCCCCCCACCCCCTTTTACTTACACGAAACTGTCTCACTTACATTGCTAAAGGTTGTTTGGGGTTCACCTCACGGTGATTAAGACCAAAGAAAAGCGGCCCCGCTCCACCCACGCTCCCACCTCCCGACTCCAGCTCTCGCTTGCATACTGCTCCAGACTGCTGGTGACTGTGAGCTATTAGTGAAACGCAGGACACTGTGAACAAAGCTGCCCCTTAATTGCTCATTCTGCAGTTTTAGTCCCTCAGACAACACTGCCCACCTACACCTCTGAAAGAGACGTAACCGCCTCCCCCCATAAATTTACAGTACCCCGCTTTAGCATAGCAAATAATAATAGTCCAGCCGGAGAGTCTTTTTTGTGTGTGTGAGACTCCCCGCCCCCTCCATCTCCATCCCCTTCATTCCCATTGGTTCCTGTGAAGTCCCAGAGAACCAATGGGATTCCGCTCCTTCATTCATGTCCTAGCAACAAGCCCAGTTCCAATCTTCCTCTGCCAAACTAACACCTGAAAAATTACATCATGAATAATGGCAAAAGCAGCAAGGGCCAGAGAAGGGACTTTTTTTTTTTTTTCATCTGTCTGTTGCAGAGTTCATTTAAGGTGTTTTAGTCTAGATTCTTAAAGCGACAACGTCCTAGATTTTTGCCTGTTTTTTTTTTTCAGCACTTGGGTTCACATTTATAAAATAGCTAATGAACAGTAACAGTATGTAGTAAAAGGCCGTTAGGTGAAGTGAGGGAGAAACGTTTTGTTAACTGTGTTCTCTGAGCATTCCTTTTAACCCTCTTCTTTCAGGGAAGCCCCCA
>SJYV01012131.1:504755-530913 GCA_006410875.1 Neotragus pygmaeus | reverse complement strand
AGTTCTGCTGTGAACTGTGGAATAATGACACATCCTGGAGGGGCGGGGCTGGGCGGGGCGCTGCGCCGGTGTCTGCAGGAAAGGTGTTCATTCCCTGGGAGCTACTGGACAGCTGCCTCCTGCTCTTCTGGCTTGAGAGTCACCTGGCTTCAGGGCGGGCCAGGACGGAGACCCAGAGGTCCAGAGCCTCAAATATCTTGGTCTATGCCACACGTTCCGTGGTGCAGAGAATTGCAGGGGCAAGGAGGGGGCAGTTTGGAGAAAGAGATGGTTGATCGTTGGACGGGACTGGGTGGAGGAGAAGGCCGTAGAGGAAGCAGCACTGGCATGGGGGGCTGGGGTCTCGTGTTAGTTCCGGCTCCAGCAGGAGAGCTGAAGCAGTGCTGTTTCGGCTGCTACCCATTGTGGCTGTTGTGGAGATCAAATCAGATGGTTCTTGGAAGGTGCTTAGAAGCCTAGTCAGGCAGGTGAGATGTCACCTTCCCACTGGCCTCTTGGGTGAGTCTGGAACCTTGAGTTAAGGGAGCTGTCCCCAGTTGCATCCTCCTTGAAAAGCTCTCTCCCCACCCACCCTTGGCTCCTGTGGTGTAAAGTTGTTCTGTTCTCCAGCCTCTTGGGTGCTCCTCCAGTCACTGTTCTTGGTGGAATCTGCTTCCTCTGGCAGAGTCTTACCTGCTGGTTGTCCTCTGCGCTCTATCCTGAACCCTATTCCCTGCAGCCTCTGCTTTGGTGATCTCATACTCTCAAAGGCTTTGGTAATTTATTCCATCCCNGTTCTTGGTGGAATCTGCTTCCTCTGGCAGAGTCTTACCTGCTGGTTGTCCTCTGCGCTCTATCCTGAACCCTATTCCCTGCAGCCTCTGCTTTGGTGATCTCATACTCTCAAAGGCTTTGGTAATTTATTCCATCCCGGTAACCTAGTACAGTTAAGCCCAGCTCTCCCACATTCCAGGGAGTTCCAGTAATTGGGACTTCCCATAGCAGGGTCATCTAGGCACTTCAGATTTTTAAAAATTTAATGAGTTTATTTGATTTTGGCTGCACTGGGTCTTTGTTGCTGTGTGTAGGTTGTGGTACTCTTTAGTTGTGGTACCTGGGCTTCTCTCGTTGTGGAGCACAGGCTTTAGAGCATGTGGGCTCAGTAGTTTCAGCTCCTGGGCTCTCCAATATGGGCTCAGTAGTTGTGGTGCATGGGCTTAACTGCCCTTCAGCATGTGGGATCTTCCCAGACTGGGGATCAAACTCCTGTCTCCAGCATTGGCAGGAAGATGCTTAACTGCTGGATCACCAGGGAAGTCCTTGTATGTACTTTAGATTCTGCACTTCTCCCATCTTCTCCACCCTCCCCTCAATTTGCTTCTTCACCTTTGTGTAGTCATCTCAGTGAAGAATGCTTCCACCCCTAGAAACATCCAAGGTAGAAACTTGGCTAGCATCCTGAGCAACCCTCCTTCTCCCTTATCTCCCAAGTTCAACTTGCACCAACTTGCACCTATTGCCTCCTATTTAGCAAATACATTCACTTCTCTGCCTTTCTGTGGCCACTGACTGAGTATAAGCACTCAGTCGTCTCACCTGGATGCTTGTGTCAACACTGGACCACCGCTGTAGGTCTGGCCTCATTGGTCCTGCCCAGGACCCCTCTGAGGCTTTCTTTGTTCTCAGGATGTCCTCTGACCTGGCCCCTGTCTTTTGTGCTTCATCTTGTCCTACTGTTTCTCTTGTTCTTAGGGCTCTTCACAAGTAATTTCCTCTAGTCGCTTCAATATGCTTCCTCCCCCCACTTAGGGACTTCTAATGCAAAGTGCACCCTTCCATTAGATAGATTCTACCCATTCATCCTCAGGCTCCCAACTGGATGGGAGCCTTGGGGAAGCCTCTTCTGCCCTCTTTAGTCTCAGCCAGGTTCCTTTCTGTATGTTCTCCCAGAGCTGTTCAGCTTCTTTCAGCTTAAAATTGTGCATTCCACTTATTTAATTAATGTCTGCCTTGGACACGACTGAGCATCTTCACTTTCACTTTTCACTTTCATGCATTGGAGAAGGAAATGGCAACCCACTCCAGTGTTCTTGCCTGGAGAATCCCAGGGACAGGGGAGCCTGGTGGGCTGCCGTCTATGGGGTCGCACAGAGTCGGACACGACTAAAGCAACTTAGCAACAGTAGCAACATCCATAAGGCTATGGTAGCATGAGAACAGAAACCCTTTTTTTTTTTTTCCCTTCACCATTGTAGCCTAAATACTTATCATACAGTGGGTGCTTAAAGAATATTTTTTTGGACAGACAAGACACTCACCTATCTATGTGTCACCAATCCATATGATAAACATGATTTCTTGCTATAGAAGACTGCATAAGCAGGCAAGTTTGAGGACAAAGTCCAAAACTTTTAATCCAACTTATATGATCTTTTTTGATTACTTAAAATCAACATTATCGAGGTATAACTTACATGTAAGTTACATGCATTAAAATGAATCCATTTGAAGTTGGCCATTTTGAGTTTTGACAAATGTATGGACCCATGTCAGCACCACCACTATCAAGGTCTAGAACATTTTCATTACTTAACAAGTCTCTTTGCAGTCAATCTTCACCCCTCTTGGACCTAGGCAACCATAAGCCTGATTAGTACAATGTTGCTTGTTCTAGAATTTCCTATAAGTAGAATCATCCAGTGTGTGCTGTTTGTATCTAGCCATTATTACTTAGTGTTACATGTTTGAGATTTGTTCTTGTGGCAGCATATAGTAGTAGTTTAGTAGTTTTTATTACTATTTTTTATTACTGAAGTGTAGTCCCTTATATGAATCTATGACAATTTATTCATTCATCTGTTGATGGACATTTGAATTATCTCCAATTTTGGATATTGTGGTTGAATCAGTCTCAAACATTTCTGTACAAATCTTCATATGAAAATATCTTGCATTTCTCTTGGGTAAATGCCTACGAGTGGAATTGTTAGGGCTTAAGGTAAGTGTGTGTTTAACTTTATTTGAAACTGTCAAGCAGTTTTCCAAAGAGTTGTCCTATTTTGTGCTTCCACCAGTGATGTTTGAGAGTTCCAGTTGTTCTACACACTTAGCAACACCTGTTATTGGGTGTAGTGATATCTCATTGTACAATGGATTTTTATTGTGGTGATGACTCCAATGATTTTGAGCTTTTCTTCATAAGCTTACTGGCCATTCATATATCATCATTTGTGAATTGTCTGTTCAAATCTTTTGTGTGCTTTTTAAAATCAGATTGTTTGTATTTATCATATCAAACTGTAAAGAAAGAGAAATCTGTATATACCGCTATCTCCTAGTCTGTGGCTTTTCCTTTTATTTTCTTAACAGTGTCTTTCAAAGAAAAGAGCAGAAATTTAAAATTTTGATGGATGTACTATGTCATTTTTTATGGTGATTGTGTTATTTGCCCTGAGAAATTATTGCTACCCTAAGAGTGATAAGAGTTTTCTCCCATGTTTCCTTCTAAAAGTTTTGTGGTTGTAATATGTCTTTTCCTTCTGAATGCTTTAGGTTCAGATTCATTTATTATTTTTTAAACTGTTTATTTTATATTGGAGTGTAGCTGATGAATTAGAGAGGGAAATGGCAACCCACTCCAGTATTCTTCCCTGGAAAATCCCATGGACAGAGGAGTCTGGAGGGCTACAGTTCATGGGGTTGCAAAGAGTTGGACACAACTGAACACACACACACATGGCTCATCAACAATGCTGTAATATTTTCAGGTGCACAGCAGAGCGACTCAGCTATACATATACATGTATCCATTCTCCCCTGAACTCCCTTCCCATCCAGGCTGCCACATAACATCAAGAAGAGTTCCCTGTCCAACAGGAGGTCTTTGCTAGTGATACATTTTAAATATAGCAGTGTGTACACGTCCATCCCAAACTTCCTAACTCTCCCTTCCCTCCATCCTTCCCCCTGGATATCATCATTTCCTTCTCTAAGTCTGTGAGTCTGTTTCTGATTTGTAGTTACATTTGTATCATTTCTCTGATTGATTCTGAGTTCTTTTTGGTGTGTGATGTAAAAGTCAAGATTTATGATTTTCTGCACAAATTCCTGTTATTCTAACACCAGTTTTTGAAAAGTCTGTTTCCTCCATTGAATTACCTTGCTAATTCAATGTCCCAGATGTTGAAAAACTAACTGACCAAATAATGTGTGGGTCTATTTCTGGACCTTCTGTATTCTCCACTGATTTTTATGATTATCCTTACGCCAATCCTGCATTGCATTGTTTAGTGTAACTTTATAGTGAATCTGGAGCCAATATAATCTTCCAACTTTGTTCTTTATCTAAAATTATACCGTATATATCAAAGACTCTTGGCATTTCCATATAAATTTTAGAATCTGCTTGTCAAATTCTATAAGAAATAGAGACAATTATAAAATTTTTTCCTTTATTTTTTATTGTAGATATTAGTGGTTCAATTTAAAATGTTAACATTGCATTCTTGATATACACCTCATTTAGTCATGACACACTTATTTTTATACATCACGGAATTCAATTTGCTAATATTTTGTCAAGTTTTTTGTGTCTATATTTTTGATGGATATTGGTTTGAAAATTTCCCCTGCAATTTCAGAGAAGGCAATGGCAACCCACTCCAGTACTCTTGCCTGGAAAATCCCATGGACGGAGTAGCCTGGAAGGNAGAAGGGGGTAGAAAGAGTACCTGCTTGCTAGTGTTAGCAATGGAGTTATATACTCTCCAATGAATCCAACATATCCAAAGATGCGACATTATTAAGTTTTAAATACTTTGTGATATATTTAAAGGCTTATGTTTTATCAGAAATCAATAATACAACACATATTGATTATCTGCTCTGTAGCAGGTACCAATACCAAGCATGTGGAAATACAAAAACAACCCTTGTTTTCAAATAGCCCTCTATTATATGGCATTACTTTTCCCCTCTTTTTCAAGGCATCCTACCCAGACTCTGTGACTTCATGGACTGTAGCCCTTCAGGCTCCCCTTGTCCATGGAATTTTCCAGACAAGGATACTGGAATGGGTAAACCATTCCCTTCCCCAGGGGATCTTCCTGACCCAGAGATTGAACCTGGGTGTCCAGCATTGCAGGCAGATTCTTTACTGCTTGAGCCACCAAGGAAGCTCCCAGTAACGACCATCAGAGGTATCTTAAGCCAAACACTTCTAATCCAAGTATTTGAATCAGTGAGAAGAAATTCTATTTTGGTATTTTAAAAATCACAAGCTACAAACACTGAAGTCATGACTTTCACATCAGAGGTAAAATTCAAACTTCAACACCCCCAAATCCTAGAGATACAATGTTCTAATCCTTTAAGAATGCCCTGATCTGTGGTTATTATGATAGCCTCTTAAATACTAGGAAGTAGAGAAAGAGGGACAAAGCCTCTATTTTCCTTCGCTCCATTCACAACTTAGCCCCAAAGTACTGAATATAAGCATTTTCTGTAACAATAAGCCACCTTTACAACAACCAGATAATTATAGGTTCAGGTCAAGAACTCCAGACCATATTGATTACAGCTCTATGCAAGAAGGGCCCTCCAGCACTGTTTGTATCCACTCTAACAGGGACAGCTTTTAAGTATCTGTGACACTAAGTATTTTCAGTCCTATCAATGCCAGAAATGGAAAGCCAATGACCAGTCAGGCCTGTCAGTCGTTGCCTGAAGCAATCAGGACAAGCTGGGAATTCATCACACTAGAACTTCATCTGCCAGCTGCATTCACACATTTTCACCACCTGAATAGTTGATTCTCTTCAACTCCCACGTGGCTCATTTCAGCATACAGTGTTTTGAAATGAATATTTGATCAGGCAGGGTAAAAAGAGGTTTGGACTTATCTGAGGTGTCACCATAATGCACTCTAAGTATTTCTAAGTATCAGGAACTAGGTGTCTTAAATCCCACTCTTTGCATATTTCTGAAGTGGATCTGTGATCCTAATGAAATATGATTAAATGAGATAAACCATGTGAAAATACCTAACAAGTTATTGGGCACATAGCTGTTTATAAATAAATACTAGTTCCCCATTTTCTTACTTCCATCTAATGGTAAACATCCTGACGATCCCTCATAGTACACTGGGAAACAGGTATCTCATACTGTCAAAGAAACTTAAAAATAACTCTAACTTTGTCAAAATGTTAAACCCTCACCCAAATATGAACCTAAGAAATAAAGAAACATGGTAGGCTGAAAATTAAAATTGCTTTGTGATTTGTGGACTTCAGGATTAGGGTGCTGATATGATAAGATATGGTTTTCTTTATATTTATCCTACTTGGGGCAAGCTGACCTACTTGAAATTGGAGTTGATGTCTTTAATTAATTTTAGAAAATATTCAGCCCTTTATTCATTTATTTTGCCCTGTCCTCGCTTTTTTTTTCATCCATCTGTAACAACTGCATGTATGTTAGGCAGTTAAATACCACTCCATACATTTCTCACACTGAGTTTTGTTGTATTTCATTTTCTTCTTTCTTCACTTCAGTTTAGTAAGTTTGACTTGTTTTTGAATTTCTGATTCTATCTTCCTCTTCATACAGTCAGCTGCTAAGCCCATTCAATAATTTATTTAATAAATTATTATATTTTTCAGTTTTAGAAAGTCAGTTGGGCTCTTTTATGGATTTTGTCCATTTTTTGTTATTCCAATGTAGGAATAATACAATATAAGGATTCAGGTGTTCCAATACAGAAATGACACAACAGAGGATGTTAAATTTTCGTTAAAACAACAACTACATTTAACATTATATGTAAGAGTGAAATGTTAAACACTTCCCTATGAGATTAAGTAGAAGACAAGACTTTCAATATCATCACTTCTACTCAACATACTAGAGATCTAAGCAAATACAATAAGGGGTAAAAGAAATGAGATGTAAAGATGGAAAAAAAATAACCATCTTTATTTGTAGATGACATGACTGCTGAGCAAAAAATCCAAACAGATCTACTAAAATTAATACATGAATTTATAAAGGATTCTGGATACTAGTTCAATATATGCCCCCCACAAAATTGTATTCTATATACTAGAATACCTGAAAAACAAAGCCTGCTATTCATTATAGCATTAAAGCATCAAATGACTGAAATAAATGTTACAAAATATGTATAAGACTTCTACATTAAAAGTTAACAAACATCAGGAGAAATTAAAGAAGACCACCTGGCTTGCCTGGTGGCTCAGTGATAAAGAATCCACCTGCCAATGCAGGAGACATGAGTTTGATCCCTGGGTCAGAAAGATCCCCTGGAGAAGGAAATGGCAAACCATTCCAGTATTCTTGCCTGGGGAATCCCATGAACAGAGAAGTCTGTTGGGCTATAGTCCATGACGATGTAAAAGAGTTGGACATGACTTGGCAACTAAACAACAAAATAAATGGACAACTATAAAACATTCATGGACTGAAAGAGTCCATATTGTTAGGATGTCAGATCTCCTAAATTTGACCCACAGATTCAATGAAAAATGACTCATATCTAAATTTTTGTAGAATGAATATACATTTAAATCTGTAGTATGTGTGTATATCAGTTCAGTTCAGTCGCTCAGTCATGTCCGACTCTTTGTGACCCCATGAATTGCAGCACACTAGGCCTCCCTGTCCATCACCAACTCCCGGAGNATCGTTTGTTTTCACATTTCTGTTTGATGCAGTACACAGCTGATACAAGAGGGGAATGCCGTGAATGCTTATCACTGAGCTGTACCCTTACTGCCTAGCTCCTAACCCTGGTAGTTCCTAAGGTATCCTTGGACCTTGCTGATTCTACTGCTACAGTTTTAAAATAATTCATTAAGTAATAGTTTTATCTGTTCCACTTTTCCTTCTATGTTGCAGCTGCTGCTGGTTTTTCTTAGTATGCCAGATATAATGTCATCATATGCTCTGTTTTGAGTGTCTTAATAACAGCTNTCTTGCCTGGAGAATCCCAGGGACGGGGGAGCCTGATGGGCTGCCGTCTATGGGGTCGCACAGAGTCGGATATGACTGAAGTGACTTAGCAGTCCTGTAAAATGAGTTGGTAAATGTTCCCTCTTTTTCTGCTTTCTGAAAAAGTTTTTGTGAGATGGTTATTATTTTTTACAGGTTTGTTAGAACTCACCAGTGAAATCATTTGAGATTGGAGTTTATTTGGGGGAATGTTTTAATTTAAATTCAATCTATTTAAATATATTTTGTGTTTACTTATACATTACTAGTTCAGCATTCTTCATTTCTTTATGTTGATCTGAATTCCCATCTGGTGTCATCTTTTTTTCAGTCTGAATTTCATTAACATTTTTTTGGAATGCAGATATGCTGGTGACATTTTTTTTTTTAGCTTTTTTATAAAAGTCTTAACATGTGTACACCCGTATTGGACTCATGTTGATGTATGGCAAAACCCATACAATATTGTAATTAGCCTCCAATTAAATAAATTTAAATTTTAAAAAGTCTTTATTTTGCTTCTATTTTTAAGGAATATTATCAATAAATACAGAATTATTGATTGACTTTCTTTAAATGTGTCATTCAATTGCCCTCTGGCTTACATTATTTCTGGGGAAAGTCTGCAGCCATTATTTGCCTTTGGATATGTCTTTTTCTTCTGGATGCTTTTGCAATTTTCTCATTATCTATGATTTACAGCAGTTTCACTATGATATTTCTAATATTTTCCCTTTCTACTTGCTCTTTGTTGGACGTTTTGGATCTGTGGGTTTATAATTTTTACCAGGTTGGGTATTCTTTTATGCTTCCCTTTGTGGGACTCCAATTACACATATGTTAGATTGATTTATATTGTCTTCAGAGTTGACATTATAAGCAATTTTTTCAATCTTTTGTTCTCTTTCCGCTTCTTGTCTAAAAACTCACTGGTCTTTTTACCCCTGAAGCATTTAATCTGCTATTAAGTAAGTATACTTAATGAATTTTTAATATCAGATATATTTTCAGCTCTGGACATTTCATTATGCTTCTTTTTTATATCTTTAATTTATCTCATTACTTTTATGTTTTCCTTTAAATCTTCAAACATATGTATATTAGCCATTTTAAAGTTTTCATCTGCTACCTCCATTGTTTAATGTCTGTTCTGTCACCATTTTTATTGTTATTTTTCAAAGTATTACTGATTATGGGTTATTTAACAATTCTTGGTGCTGGGCAACTGGTATTGGAGATTGTGATTGTAACATTGTTCAGTTATATATTGTTTTCTTTTAAGGAATGGTCAATCTTCTTTAGGCAGGCCATTTGGTTACTTGTGGAAGAGTCTGATCCTTTTAAATAATTTTTTAAAGCAGGCTTATTTATTTAAAATTTATCCGTGGGAAAATTTAACCATAAGTAATTTATAACCATTCTCAGTATCTATTGAATGTCCTCAAGGATCAACACATTTTCTCCACGGGGGCTGGTTGGAACTTGACTGTCTCCTAGCCTCATGTGAGCTCTAGAAATGTTTAACTTTCATCTGATCAGTATTTGTTCTTTGCCTGACCTCACACCATTTCTTCTTGAGCATGTGAAGCTTAGTACTTAACGGAAGACTCAAGAGAATTGCCATGCAAATATCTGGATCTCTTTCCTTCTTAGATTCCTTTTCTATGGTATTCTATTCCACAAATTCTAGCTACCACAACCTACTGAAACTCTGATCTCTATCTCTTAAGGTCAACAAGACTACTGTGCTTTGCTTGGGCTGCTTCTCTCCGTACCGCGACCTTGAAAACGACTTCAGACAGAATGCCTAGCTTACCACAGGACTTGTCTAGCTTGTATCTCTTTTCTTAGGGATCTCAATCAAGGACTGTCTCTTTTCTAATGTCTGAAAATGATAGTTTTCTTGCTTTTGTCTAGTTTTCTAGTTATTTGCCATCGGAGGGCAATTGATACATTTTTAACCAAGTTACATGACAGAATTCTCATTTTATATGTATTCTTCTAAAGAAATGACCCAAAGTATAAAACATTATAAAAAATGAAGATATAGTACATTCATTAGTACATAATTGCTCTAATAATCCTTTTCAACTAGGAAACAAGATTAGTGGACTTAGTCATAATAACATAACACTTCTCTTTATTATTTAATAATATTTTTGAGGATTCTGCCTATATGATGTTTACTATTAAGCTGTTTCCAGAATTTTTCTTTTCAATTATGAAAATATTTGTCTATTTCTAGTCTTTTGATATAATATTTATAAATAGCATCAGTTTACTTATAGAATGCTTACTTTGTGCCAGGCAGCATGTTAAGTATTTTATGTACATTATCTTTTTTATTCATCACAATGTTATCAATTTCTTCTGTTATTTTTACTAGGTAGACACTAGACAAAGGAATTGAGAATAAGTGATATAAAATAACACCCAAGGGACTCAACTAGAAAAAGGTGGAGCTGGAATTCAAATCAAGGTAGTTTGCTTAGAAAATGCCAGGTTAGCCACTGTAAGTTATCTTTAGCATCACCTTTCTCAATCTTCATGATTTCTCAGAATTTATATTGTAATCAAGCTTCTTAATTCTTCTTTACTTCTAAATATCATTTGTGATTCCCAAGGAATGGCAAATATGAGCAACAATATGGGGAATTTTAGTGTTTACAGAGTATGTTCTACTGATTAATTCACTCCATCTCTTTCTAGTCTTAAGGCATTGCAGGCAAGTGGAACAATATGTAAAACAACAACAGAGACACAAAGCTGTGGAACTCATTAATTCAAATGCAACATGGGGATGTTTCATGGCAACTTCAGATGGGTGTTGTGAAAGTAAAAAAAGAGGAAACATTTCAGATACATAAGGAACTAATCATGAGAATGTGCATTTAAAGTTCATAGATATATTTGGCAAAACAATGAGTACAACACCTGCATGGATTTAATTAGTGCTTTTCTTGTGAAAAGTGGAAAGTACTTAAATATACCATAGAATATTATTGTTAGTGGTTTTAGGAGGGGAAGTCATTCACTAAACAAGACAGACAAGAAAATCGTGAGACCCAGACAAGAGCAATATGTTAGTGGCAGAGGAGAGTAAGGACAGATCACCCTAACTCTTCTATTTAAAGATGAGGAAGATTTGCCTGACAGATGGGAATAATATCTGGAGCAAGGGCATTCCAGGCTAATGGAACAATATGTATAACAATACAGAGGCATGAAACAGGCCACATTCTTTTTGACACACACACACACACACACACATCTATATACATACATATATATTCACAGACCATTCAAATAAGGTTAAAATCTTAATTTTCTTCCCTAAAGAGTTTATAACATAGACAGATAGATCAAATTGATCAACTGTAAGTGTGGAAAGAGTATCACTAATATCTGATAGAGGTTTTATGAGATAACTATCAAATAATAATAAGTGAGTATCATGCTGTGTGTGTGTTCAGTCATGTCTGATTCTTTTGTGACCCCGTGGACTGTAGACTGTCAGGCTCCTCTGTCCATGGAATTTTCCAGGCAAGAATCCTGGAGTGAGTTGCCATTTCCTACTCCTGAGATCCTGGGGATCTTCTCAACCCAAGGATCTAATCCACATCTCCTGCATTGGCAGGTGGATTCTCTACCACTGCATCACCTGGGAAACCCTACAAGTGAATGTCCCTTGTAGGAATACAAGCACACAAGGGTGTGCTAAATGCCAAATGACTAATGCCAACAGTAAGACCAATGGGAAGACAGAGCAGAGGATATTCGTTTTGGGTAGCATGATTAGGAAAGTCCTTGAAAGAGAAGTGGGGTTGATCCAGACTTTGAAGGGTGGGTAGATTTTGGGAAGTAGATGAGAGAAGGTGTCCCAAGAGAGTGAAGAACAGTGTAAGCCAAAGCAGACAGGAGAAAGGCATATTCTGAGGCAGGGAGAGATGCATATAGAGAAGGGGAGACCATGAGGTAGGCATCACCAGATCATGGTGGGCCATAAAAGCTAAGTTAAGTTTTAAGTTTGTCCTGCAGTATGTGAAGGATCCTCAAAGGGTTATGGGCAACATTCATGGTCTTCTTGTTCAGTTGTGTCTGACCCTTTGTGACCCTGTGGACTACAGCCTGACAGGTTTCCCTGTCCTTCACTATTTGCTGGAGTTTGCTCAAACTCATGTACATTGAGTTGGTGATGTCATCCATCTCCTCCTCTGTTGCCCTCTTCTCCTCCTGCTTTCAATCTTTCCCAGCATCAGGGCCTTTTCCAGTGAGTCTTCACATCAGGTGGCCAAAGTATTGGAGTTTCAGCATCAGTCCTTCTAATGAATAGTCAGGGTTGATTTCCCTTAGGATTGACTTGTTTGGTCTCCTTCTGTCCAAGGGACTCTCAAGAGTCTTCTCCAGCACCACAATTTGAAAGCATCAATTTTTTGGTGCTCAGTCTTCTTTGTAGTCCAACTTTCACATCTGTGCATGACTACTGGAAAAAACCATAGCTTTGACCATATGGACCTTTGTTGGCAAAGTGATGTCTCAGCTTTTTAATATGCTGTCTAGGTTTGTCATAACTTTCCTTCCAAGGAGGAAGTGTTTTCTAATTTTGTGGCTTCAGTCAGCATCCACAGTGATTTTGGAGCCCAAGAAAATTGTCTGTCATTGTTTCCACATCTATTTGCCATGAAGTGATGGGACTGGATGCCATGATCCTAGTTTTTTGAACGCTGAATTTTAAGTTAGCTTTTTCACTGTTCTCTTTCACTTTCATCAAGAGGCTCTTTAGTTCCTCTTTGCTTTCTGCCATACTGGTAGTGTCATCTGCATATCTGAGGTTATTGATATTTCTCCCAGCAATCTTGATTCCAGATCGTGCTTCATCCAGCCCAGCATTTTGCATGATGTTCTCTGCATATAAGTTAAATAAACAGGGTGACAGTATGCAGCCTTAACGTACTCCTTTCCCAATTTGGAACCAGTCTGCTGTTCCATGTCCAGTTCTAACTGTTGCTTCTTGACCTGCATACAGGTTCCGGAGCCAGGTCAGGTGGTCTGGTATTCCCATCTCTTGAAGAATTTTCTACAGTTTGTTGTAATCCACACAGTCAGAGGCTTTCAACATCTCCTGGAGAAGGAAATGGCTACCTATTCCAGTATTCCTGCCTAGAGAATTCCATGGACAGAGGAGCCTGGTGGGCTATAGTCTGTGGCGTCACCCTCATTATTTATGGACTAGGATGAGTTATATATAATGTGACACATTAAAACAATTCTTAAAATTCTCGGGACTTCTCTAGTGGCCCACTAGGTAAGAATCTGCCTTCCAGTGCAGGGGACATGAGTCCAATCCCTGGTTGGCGAACTAAGATCCCACATGCTAAGGGGCAGCTAAGCCTGCATGCCACAACTAGAGAAAAGCCCAGGCCCTGCAACGAAGAGCCCAGTGCCACAACTAAGACCAAATAAATAAACATTTAAAAACACTTCTTAATCGGTTAACATGTGTGAGGATACAGCAGTGAACAGAAGCAAAGCCTCTACTCTCGCAGAGCTTACATTCTAGTAGGAGAAGTGTGTATGCGTGCTCAGTTGTGCCCGACTCTTTGCAACCCAATGGACTGTGGCCCACCCGGCTCCTCTGTCTATGGGATTTCCAGGCAAGAATAGTGACCTGGGTTGTCATTTCATCCTCCAGAGGATATTCCCAATGCAGGGATTGAACCTACATCTCTTGCATCTCCTGCATCGGCAAGCAGATTCTTTCCCACTGGGCCAGCTGGGACACCCAACTGAAAGTAATCACATGGGGANAACATTCTTATTTTAACATTTAATCAATCTTAAAAATTATTCATGAATTATTTTACATTCCTTTCTCACATGCAGTGTTTCAAATTCAGCATGTATTTCATACTTATAACACATCTCAATTTGGAAGCTGCATTTTCAAAGGTTAAAGTGAAATGTGGTCATACCAGAGAGTAAAGCAGAAAAATATTTCACCCTGTTTCAATTCCTTAGTCACACCAGCTGTCTCCAGTTATGAGTAGGCATGTTGGCTTGTGACTGCCATAATGAAGGCATAATTCTGTCATCTGGCCCCTCTTTCTTCTAGGTTTTGCGCCATTATGTCACTAGGCACACCTGCCACCTATAATCAGGCAGGTTTCTGTATTATTGCATGAACATAGCACAATGCTGGAGGCTCAGTTTGCTTGTCTGTCCAGTGGGGTTACTAAGAAAGACTTCTCCCATGCTGTCTGTATGGAATCCACCAGATTACTTAGTGAAGTACCTACAACAGTGCCCTTTGGATTGTAGGTGTCAGCAAATGTTAGTTTTCTTTCCTGTTTTATTGTTTTTGCTCCTAGGACTCTCCCCTCTCCTTTCTATCTAACAGATAGATATTACCTATTTTTCAAGATTTCACTTAGTCCCAATTTTCCATAACATTGGCATTGGTCACTTTGGGTATTCATTTATCTTTAGAGTTTGTTCCCTGCAGCCTAGCTTTTTAGTTGTAGCCACAGTTTGGTCACTTGTACAATATTTTGTCACATATTAGTCTTATTTTCCTAACATCTTTGTGACAGGGCAGGACCAGAGCCCTTCATATTTCCCGAGTGTTTTCCACAATGCTGAGTTTATAGTTCCCAATATAAATATTACATACATTTACATTTTTTGATGAGTGTATTGATTAAGACAACCACAGAGGGGTTCTTAGTGACCAGGGGGAGCCCCACTTGGATTAAAAAAATTAAGTATAGACAAAAATACTCCATGATTCAGTGACATAGGATAATTAAGAATTGACTGCAATTTGCCCTCATGTGGAGCTCATCAATTTCAAGTTACTTTATGTTAAGTTTTACACTAAATTAAAATTTTTCCTTAAGTAGTATAATCAAATTTCAAAACTGTTGGAAAATAAAGGATAGAAAGAAAATCCACCTATAATCCGATCACAACCCTTCTTATTTTTATATACATCTTTAATTTTTTTGTTGACATATAGTTGATGTACAATGTTGTGTGTAATTTTCACTGTACAGCAAAAATTGTGATTAGGATTAGTAGATGCGAATTATCCTCCATAGGATGGATAAACAAGATCCTATTGTATAGAACAGGGAGTTATGTTCAATAACCTGTGATAAACCATAATGGAAAGAATATGAAAAGAATACATATATGTCTAACACAGTCCTTATTATTCTGCTCTTTTTCCCTCCCAATGCAAGTTTTTCCAGTATTGGATTATTGATGCAGTTTGTTAGGCAGAAAATAAGCTGCTTTCTCCATTTTACAAATAGTGAAATGGAGGCTCAGAGATTCAAGAAAACCACTCAGTTTTATATCAGCAATCAGGGTGAAGACACAAGAGAAATGTGGATGTCCTGACAGCCTCTCCCAGCCTGGTCTCGGCAGGTTATGTTAGAGCAGGTCCCTTCAGGAATCACTGTTTTGACCTCCCCTGACTGATGTGAACTAGAGCATGAGGTATTGCTAAGAAATTACATTGACTTTATTTTCATTGCATGTGTAGTTGCCTTCTAGGATATTGTCAAGGTTTCTTAGCATCAACAGAAAAGGGGGAGTTTGCAAAAACCAAATGATGATGGTGTTCAATTGCATCTTTGAGAGGAACCCGGATTTAGTTAGATCATTGAGGCTTTGTTTGACCCTAAACAGCTTTGACAGTTTAAATTTGAGATTTTAACCCCTCCATAAGGCTGTTAAACCAGCCAGAAAATCTGGAGCGTTTGAGAAATTCCACAGATCGAGGGGACACAAATGGACTGGAAGGCGCCCAGCACTGGCGCTCAAGACCCGGGCGCAAGGAGAAGCGGAGTGGGGGTGGGGAGCAGCTGTACCTGAATCAGCGAAGGCTCCGGAGCTCTCTAAATGATGTGTGTGTGTGTGTGTTAGTCACTCAGTTGCGTCTGACTCTCTGCGACCCATGGACTGTCACCCTCCAGGCTTCTCTGTCCATGGGATTCTCCAGCCAAGAATATTGGAGTGGGCTGCCATGGCCTTCTCCAAGGGGGCTTCCTGATGCAGGGGTGAACCCAGGTATCCTGACTGCAGGCAGATTCTTACCATCTGAGCCACCAGGGAAGCTAAATGATGGGGCTCCTTCTTTTCCACTCTGCTGCTCCAGCATGCACCTGCCTCCCTGGAACTTCCCACAGGATGGATCTCAGCACCTTGGCATTATGAGCAAGCATCAGGACAAAGTGATCACTGAGTCCCCTTGCTGTCCAGTGTGGAAAGTGCTGACTTGTCCCTTCAGTGTCTGTTTAAGAGCCTGTGGCACAGACAGAATATACAGAGGACCCACAAATAGATTCAGAGGACACTGGAGGCAGAGGGCATCTTAACTTGTGTTGTACTGGGGTTCAGAGAGGTGCTGGGGCCACTCCAGACTGAGCAGGTTCATGCTATTTGGATGATACCAAGTGCCCTGTTTCAAGACTGATGGGACTTCACTTTTGTCTGAGTTTAGTTTGTTGTTTGTAATCATCCAGCAGGTGCACAGGCTTCCTCTCTACCCTGAAGACAGAGGTGGAGTAAACTGCAGCCCCAGAGACTATTTCTTACCCATTTGGCTTGCTGATGCCTCCCAAATCTATTTTCTCAGAAGATCCCAAGTTTTAGATTTTATATTAAATTTTTCATTTGCCAGTGGTTTCTCCTTTGTCCCTCTGGTCTCCTTGCCAGGAATCAAGTCCCAAGAGTTCCAGGGTGACCACTGCAGGCCTTGCTATCCAAAGGTAGCTTGCATAGTATGACAATGAATGGTTTTCACTACCAGAGAACTCACTGTCCTGAACAGATGTGATCCCAGATGATCAGACATTATTTTATTTATCTTTTAAATCTTTATTTATTTGGCTGTCCTGGGTCTTAGTTGTGGCATGTGGGATCCAGTTTCCTGACTGAGGATTGAACCTGTGCTTCCTGCTTTGCATGTGTGAATCTTAGCCACTGGACCACCAGGAGAGTCTCATGATCAGGCATTAAGATGGGCGCTTCCTAATAACTGAGAAGTCAGAGAGGGGAACCAACCAGTTCAGGCACACCCAGCAAGTTGAGATCAAAAGCACACACCAGTGCTTGCTCTCAGACAGATGACCTAGCCCTCCAGGGCTTGTGGCTTGGGCTGTCCGAGCTCTCGCAGACTCTCTGTGTGCCCTCCCTCTCTTACCCTCCAGAAAGCTGAGCAGAAGCATCCAGAAAGCTCGAGTTTCATAGTGGGGTGGGGGGAGGATGGAGTGAGAGCTGGCAGGGCTGGCTGCAGTAGTAATTTGTCTGGTTTACTAGGTCAGTTTCCTGTCAGGGCTCACTGTGGTTTAAAATTATTGCGGAGCTGGTTTCTCATTGACAGGGGTTTATAAGCCCCCGTATGTCTGCTCCTGCCGCCCTCCTGGAGGGAGCACTTCTCCCTAACCTTTCCAGACCTTACTTCCATTATTGTTCAGCCACTAAGTTTTTCCTGACTCTTTTGTGACCCACCAGGCTCCCCAGTCTATGGAATTTTCCAAGCAAAAATACTAGACCGGGTTGCCGTTTCCTCCTCTCCTCCTCGAGGAGATCTTCCTGAACCAGGGATCAGGAAGTCACAAACCCACAACCTTGTGTCTTCTGCATTGGCAGGCAAGTTCTTTACAACTGAGCCACCAGGGAAGTCCTTGCTTCTATTACTTAGGGCCAGATACTGTTTTCCTGGGTTTCCTGTGATGCCAGATTCCACATTTTGGGGTGATACCGGCTTTCCTCAGCACCTTTTCTGGTGAAACACTTCCACAACCCAATTTCCCTTTTAAATGAATTCCACTGGATTTGCACTATGGCACCTATCATCTTAGTTTTCTCCCTTTGGCTACATCTGTGAGCTGTCCTATATGATAGTCATCAGCCACATGTGGTTATTACATACTTGAAATGGGGCTGGTCCGAATTCAGCCATCTTCTAGTGATAAAACACACAATAGATTTCCAAGACTTAGTACAAAAGAGGCCAAAGTAGTGCATTAAAATTTTTATATTGATTTCATGATGCAGTGATAATATTTTTAAAATGTTGGGTTACATCAAAAACATTAAAATTAATTTCACCTGTTTCTCTTTGTTATGTGGCTACTGGAAAATATGTAACTTACATGTGTGCCTCACGTTCTGTGTCTGGACAGGGCTGATATATACCAATTTATTTTCTGGAAAATGCTGATTGCTCCTGTGTTGCTATTTGAAAGACCTGGATTGGACTCTTAATTCCTGTATTCCTATTTTATCTTCTCCTGCACTTACTTACCTATATCTAGATTCAGATTCTTCACCTCCTGCCAATAATACTGCCCGTGTTTCCTCTTACAAGATTTTATTGTGCAGATAGAAGCACTTTGAAATGTGTGGCACTGCCGTAAGGAATTGTAATGATTATTAGTTGGTAGTGGCTGCCACCTGTACTAGTGAATCCAGGATGTCTCGAGTTATTTCTCATCCTCCACTCCATGCAAGCATAAAACGGTGAGAGCCTTTGTCTTCCTAAGGGTTAAGAAGAGGCAGTTTGAGAGAATCAGCTTCTTTTGGTTAAACAGTTCCCGAAATAGATCTGGGGAGGTAAAAAAACAAGAAGGCCATCGAATCAAGTGAGGAGATTGAAAGCTGCTGGCATTTCACTTCTTTTGTTCTTGTTCTTGGCTGTCAGAACAGAAACTGATGGGCAGTTGGTGGCGTGGACAGCCTCTGCAAAGTGGCCTGATCAGATTCCTGAGCTGGTAGGTCACTGGGCAAGATGGCGACTGGCCAGAGCCAATGCCACGCCCTCCTGACCTTGAAAGGACCCACAAGTGGACCTGAATTTGTTGCTCTGTGACCCTCTGCTGTTATCTGTGATGTCCTGGGCATGGATCTTATCTTTATGAGAGTTGGCCAAGTTGGCAAAGGAGTAAGTAGAGGAAATAAGAAAAAATATATGTTTGACTTTGGTGAACAACAGCCACAAAGAAACTAACTAGAAACAGTAAAGAGTATCAAATACTCCTCCTTTCCTGTCCTTTCCATCCTGTTTATCCTCAGATTGTAGCATCATCCTTGGCCCTTATGATTCTCTCTGAATGAATGAATGAGTTGTTTATATCAAAATAGATGTATTCATTTGCGAAATAAAACCGTGCTGGGTATTGTGACTTATTTCAATCCCCAAATATGCTGCCAGAAGATGTCAGGCATTGTCGAGAACAAAGCAGGATTCTAAAGATACTCAATATATTGACAGTAAACCAGAAAAGCTGAACTCAGCCTATATTTACCTGCTATCACAGGGTTTTCTGAGGGGCAGAGGAAATTATTTCTCTTCTAACCCTACAAACAAAATTTTACATAAACACAAGCTGAAATTATAATACATTTTGCTCTCCTGAGCATGGTCGTTTCTGTTTTTCTTGGCTCCTTCCTCCCCTTCACCGGTCCATTAACATCACCCTCTCCCACGTAACCCACAAGAATACCCTAATATCTTTCTTGCTTTGCTTTTCTCCATGTTCATGTAATCACATATACGTAATACACATACAATATTCCTTTGTCAAGGTGTATTTTAATTAAGTGAAATAAAACTGTATCACTTTCCGCATTCAGTGATTCTTCCAGGCAGTCCCAGCAGAGCAGCTCTTAGAACTCTAAATCATCCTTTTTAATGACTATTCAGTATTCCACATGAGCGTGGACAGATCGTCACTTCCCAACTTTCCTCTTGGCAGTAGGCATTCACTCTGTTTCTAGGTTTGTTTGTTCATTTTTGACCTTTTGAACAATACTTGCCAATCTGTCTTTTCTTTTGAGGGGTGTTTATGTTAGTTAAGTTACCAGGAGTGACATTATAGCATGTATATGCATTTTGAAATTTTAAGAAATATTGGCACATTACTTTCTAAAAAGTCTGTAACAATTCTCAATTTTTTCCAACTCCATAAGAAAGCATTCCCTTGCCACATCTTCCCCTGAAAAGGATTTTTTTTAGAAAGAATATTTTACCAGTAGGATAGATATAAATTGATAATTCATTAACTCTAGGTTAGGAGTTGTTAACCATATGGGGGGAGACAGACTCCTCAGAACACTGATTTTTGAAGGGCAAAATAAATTATGTAGGATTACAGAGAAAATAAATTGTATTGAAATGTAGTTTTCAAATATAAAAAATATCCATAGATATTATATGTATCTCTAGTCACATTTTAAATAACAAAGTTCAGTTGCAATCCAAAAACTATCATAAATTCAAAGAAGTGTAGGAATACAGCTGCTATCTCAACATTACTTGTTACAACTGTAACATGCTAGGAAAATATCTGATTGCTCTTGGACACAAAATCATAGGTACCACTAATATGACTGTAGCTGGTTGACTACACTTATCATAGAAACAAACACCATATGTCAGTTGGAAATAAAACTAAAAATTTTGTGCCTTTTCATCTGTATTCATGAATGGTTCAACATCACCCATAGACTCCTTGGGGCTCCTGTACCCGGGATAAGTAGCCTTGTTTTAGACTTTCTGAGAAAAAGCCCTAAAGACTATCTTATTCTACTCTTTCATCTTAAAGATGAGGAAGACATTATTCTAGAGTTTGTGCTCTGACCAAGACACAAGTTTTGATGTTTCAGCTCCATGCCTGGTACTCTTTTCCCACAAATTTTACCCTCTCCAGGGAGGCCCACCCCAGCTGCAGAAATTTCCTTAGTGGCCTCTGTTTGACTCCAAGTCTTGGTTAGACTAGGGGTTGAAAGACTATGGCATGTGGGCCAAATCCAGCCTATTGCCTCTTCTTTTAATAGTGTTATTGAAACACAGTTGCAGAATCTGGAAAAATGGTACAGATGAACCTATTTCCAGGGCGTGAATAGAGACATAGATGCAGAAAACGGACAAGCGGGCATCATGGGGACGGGGCAGGGTGGGGATGGTGGGACAAATTGGGAAATTAGGAGTGATATAAATACACTAGCATGTGTCAAATCGATAGCTAGTGGGAAGCTGCTGTGGAGCACAANGGGGGGGAGACACAGGTTTGATTTCCTGCCAGGGAACTAAGATCCTACATGCTGTGCAGCATGGCCAAAAATAAATAAAATAAAAAATCCAAGTTGTTAAAAACCCTGTAACTGTTGTTAACCTTGGAATGTTATTGCAAGTATGAAACAAATTAACATATATAAAACACTTTAAACAGTGCCCAGTGACATCAATGTGAATTGTCACTAAGTTATGCAGATCATTGGTTATTGATAAATAATTGCATTTCTAGAATCATTCATTGCATTCCTAGAAATGATTGTTCTCTCCACATTTAACAATAAGTGCTTACTGCGTACCAGAAAATGTGTATGCCTCAATCTTTTTAAATTTTATTTATTATTAAAGTATGTTGATATACAGTATTTTATTAGTTTCAGGTGTACAACATATAATTCAATATTTTAGTTTTAATATTTTTATTGAAGTATTTACAATGTTGTGTTAATTTCTGCTGTGTAGCAAAATGACTCCATTATGCATATGTATACATTCTTTTTAAAATATTATTTTCCATTATGGTTTATCATTGGATGTTGAATATAGTTCTCTGTGCTCTACAGTGGGACCTTGTTTATCCACTCTATGGAAAAGCTTGTATCTGCTAACCCCAACTTCCCACTCTGTTCCTCCTGCAACTCCCTTCCTCTTGGCAACCACCAAATCTGTTCTCTATGTCCAAGAAGCTCTTTCTGCTTCATAAGTAGGCTCATTTGCGTCATATTTTAAGTTCCACATATAAGTGATACATATGGTATTTGTCATTCTCTTCTGACTTGCTATGGTAATCTCTAGTTGCATCCATGTTACTATAACTGGCATTATTTTGCTCTTTTTATAAGCCTCATCTCTTTAATACTTACAACAGCCTTCCATTTTATGAAAGAGAGCACTTAAGATTAGAAAGAGTAGAGACTTCCCTGGTGGTCCAGTGGCTAAGACTCTGCATTGCCAATAGAGCGGGCCCAGGTTCAATCCCTGGTCAGTGAGCTTGACTCCACACACCACAGCTAAGACCCTGTGCAGCCAAATTAAAATAAATAAATTATATTTTTAAAAGGTTAGAGAAATTTGTTGAAGATCACACAGCCAATAAGCCATAGATCTAGAATTAAATCCACATCAACTCCAACAAGGGTGGTTTTAATTAACAAGCTCTCCCACCAATTATTTCCCTTGGAAAAGTTGAAAGCTGTGACAAATTTTGTTTTCCAACCTTTTCATAGTTGTTCTTACTGTCCTGGTGTTGATACTTTTGAAAGTGCGACACAGCCAGGCTGAGAGTAGTAAAGATTCATGTTCCCATAGCAGTGCTCTTTCTGAGGAGACCCAGGACCAAGTACAGAGGGCATTCAGTCTGCTATTAATCCAGGCTGAGTACACCGCCTGCTACCACCCACACTGCCCCAAACCACAGTGTCCTCACTAGTAAAATGGAGATAATAAAAACCTTCCTTGCTGCCAGGAGAAGATAAGTACATGGAATGATAAAGAATGATGAGGAGAACTGCTTGAATGGACCAGAGAATATTCATGGGGTAGGAAGCTGATGTAGAAAAATGGAGAAAATGCTGAGCTAAGGATAAAGAGACCTGGATTTGAAAGCCACATAACCTCAGTTTCCTCAATGAATCAATTATGATTGTGGTGATGGCTACACAAATCTACACAGGTTATAGACATGTATACATCAATATTAAATACATATATGATATATATGATTCTTAATGAGATGGGAATAGCAGACCACCTTACCTGTCTCCTAAGAAACCTGTATTCAGGTCAAGAAGCTACAGTTTGAACCATTCATAGAACAACAGACTGGTTCAAAATTGGGAAAGGAGTATGTCAGGGCTGTATACTGTCACCCTACTTACTTAACTTACATTCAGAGTACATGTGAATGCTGGGATGGATGAATCACAAGCTGGAATCAAGATTGCCAGGAGAAATACCAACAACCTCAGTTATGCAGATGATACCATGCTAATGGCAGAGAGTGAAGAGGAGCTAGAGAGCCTCTTGATGAGGGTGAACAAGGAGAGTGAAAAAGCTGGCTTGAAACTCAACATTCAAAAAACTAAGTGGCATTTGGTCCCATTACTTCATGGCAAATAGAAGAGGAAATACTGGAACCAGTGACAGATTTTATTTTCTTGGGCTCCAAAATCACTGCAGATGGTGACTGCAGCCATGAAATTAAAAGACGCTTCCCCCTTGAAGGAAAGGTATGACAAACTTAGATAGTGTATTAAAAATAAAGACATCATTTTGCCAATTGTATAATCAAAGCTGTGGCTTTTCCAGTAGTCATGTATGGATGTGAGAGCTGGGCCATAAAGAAGGCTGAGTGCCAAAGAACTGATGCCTTTGAACTGTGGTGCTAGAGAAGACTGTTGAGAGTCCCTTGGACAGCAAGGAGATCAAACCAGTCCATCCTAAAGGAAATCAATCCTTAATATTCATTGGAAGGACTGATGCTGAAGCTGAAGCTCCAACACTTTGGCCATCTGATTTGAAGAGCCGACTCATTGGAAAAGACCCTGATGCTGGGAAAGATTGAAGGCAAAAGGAGAATGGGGTGGCAGAGGATGAGATGGTTAGATAGCATCACCAACTCAATGGACTTGAACTTAACCAAACTCCAGGAGATAGTGAAGGACAGGGAACCCTGGCATGCTGTAGTCCATGGAGTGGAAAAGTTGGACACAACTGAGTGACTAAAAAACAACAATGTATATACTTGTAAATGTATCTGTGTGTGCATCTCAGTATGAGTAAATATATATATATATATATATATGTACACACCCCAAGAGTATTTCATTTTATGTAAATAAGAAACTTTAATTTCAAAAACAAAACAAGCCTACCTTGAAGAGCCTTTTCTATGTTTAAATGAAATAATGAAGCCTGACAACCAGGTGTGTGTTTGGTATTCAGTAAATATGTCATTAGTATCAGCAATGGCCACCTCAAAGATCTCAATGCATTGTTCTGGGGAAGAAAAGGTGATGAATAAATTCAGAAAATTTCATCAGCTGCACAACAAGAATGCTACATTGACTTCTATCTCCTAACATTAATACATACCAAACTAATATGAAGCAAACCATTATTTAGGTAATCCGATCTGTGCAAAAATGTCAATAAAACTAGGTCTCAATCATGTCTGGATTGTCCTCATTGTAGGACTTTTGTTTTGTTACAGATATTCCCTAAGCCTCACATTGTACTTTGTATAGAAGTAGGCAGGATCTATAACACTTGAAAAAGGCAACAAGATTTTGTAAGAATGATTTCTTGTTATCCTGTTCTTGTCACCTCTTAACCTGAAGCTTGATTTAGCTCCATCCATGGGTGTAGACTCAACATAGCAGGAAGTAGAGGTTGTCAGTTACTTAATAACGATGAAACTCCGGATAATTTAGGCAGGATAAAAAGCTTGCTCTTTTCTGGATGATCTGGTTAATTATCTGATTAAATTAGGTTAAAACCTTTTTGTCAGGGGTGGTCTCTAATTATCTGGAAAACCAGGTAACTGTGTCCTTTTAAGAGCCTGTAGGCTTGAATTATTCATCGACATAACCCAGAATCCCAGGAAGACACCCAATTCTTCATCTGCTTTTTTGTGCATGGTTTTGGATTGAGGCTCTTGAGCTGCTCTATTTACAGCTTCTTATAGATGCAAAATCCTCAAATCATCTCCATTTTTTTTTTTTTTTCTTTTTCTTTTACAAACGAGAGCTCCACCTTTGAGCTGTGAGCACACTGGTGCTCAACTTGGAAGATCGGTAGCAAATTTTCCCAAGAGACACAAACAAACACATACATAACTGGAATACCAATGAGGTCTTTTTAGAAGCGACACATTAAAATTCAAGGCAGGAGATAATGAGATAAGCAGCAAGTTACAGGTTTCTTAATTCTAGCATGAAAGGAGAGGGGGGAAAAAAAGGAAAGAACAGAAAACTCCTGTAAAATAGCTTAGCACAAGGATCTCCTGGGCTTGCTAGCAAGCTTGCTTGGGGAGGGAGTTTAGGGGTGTTTTCACCAGTTACCTCAGTGGCATAAGTGCAAGGGGAAAAACTGTTTTCGAGGTGACAAGAGAGTATTAAAACCATGTGAAACCTTCTTTTTTTTTTTTTTTGTTTTTTCTGAACCTAGTTTATGTCTGTGTCCTGCCCCATGACCACATTCCTAGTCAAATATACGACGTCTCTTCTGGTGACGGCTTGACCCTTTCGTGACTCTTCTGGAGAAAAATTGGTGCCATTTCTTGAGAACAGACTGTGTACCAGGCACAGTACTGGGGACTCTGATCTCATTTACTGCAGGCAACTTAAGAGCAAACCTGCGCCGTGATGTTGTGACTGATGGGGACATTGAGGCGCCAGGGTTCTTGTCCAAGGCTGGGAATCAAACCCAAGTTGCCAGGCTCCACCTCAGCTGCCTTCTGAACCATTTAAGTGATGCCCAGGCAAATTGTCTGCCAGGGTTCAGTCTGCCATAGGAAAGAAGTAGAATGAGTCTACTTAGTAGAGTGCAGTTGGTAGAGCACTTGACTTGTAGCCAGAAAATCTGGGCATGAGGCCAGCCTTTAGCTGTGTGGCATTGGCAGAGTTACTTAACCTCTCTGAGTCAGTTTCCTCTTTGGTAAAAGTGAGATACTGATGCCTGGAGTTCAGGGGGTGTGGTGAGGCTTGATATAAGTGAAAGCATGGGAGTACTCAATTCATGTTTAAGAAATATAACTCTAACTAGCCAACCAAACAAAAATCAAGATTCAAAGACCAGGAAGAAATCAGGATAAATAACCAAATAATTTAAAGTTTGCTTCCTCTCTAGTCCCATTGTTCTCACCTGAAGTTAGGTCTCATCTTCTCACCTGGACTTTTGCTACATTCTCTATTCACTTCACTTGTCTCCAAGGTTTGTCTCTTTCAAGGCCCCCTCCAGCCTGCTATCAAAGGCAGCCTTCAAAAACTAAAGGATAGTCATGTGAGAGCCCTGCTTAATATCCTTCATCAACTGTGAGATGAAATCCAAATTCCTCACTGCAATGTGGACCTGTAGTTTTTCTTT